>JAWZYU010001134.1:0-45998 GCA_038380435.1 Ryuthela nishihirai | reverse complement strand
CGGGGGAATACACCAAACATTAAATTATTTTCACACGGCATCGAAACCCAATTCACAAAACACCTCCCTGTTATTTTGTTCGAAGGGTTGGAGGAGGAGGTCAGAACACTTAAAAAGTAAATTCACACGCTGGTGACCCTCCACCCACAAGTCTCTTCCTGCGTTTACATTAATCTCCGCCCTACCCGCGGTCAGTAGAGGACACCGATGGTATTGGAATGACCGCCGTCCGTCGGATGGGACATTAGGCCGTGGCTCCGTGTGCGGGAGGGCCATATCCTGTGCACGTTAAAGAACACGCTGGATGGCCTTGAGGGGAGTCTACCATCTTGTCCCCCCACTGGGTGATCCAGTGGGTACCCCCCAACCTCCTCTGAGCCTTCGTGGTCTATGGGACCTGGACCTTTAGCCCATTGTGTGCAAAAAAAGTGCTGCTCAGAAGTAAGAAAGACCGACACGACCCAAGCGGTAGGAACAAGTGAGCAAATAAAATCCCAGGAATAATGCCAATTCCTAAGAAAAACCTAGAAAACCTTTAAAAAAAAAAAATCCAGTGAATCACTCTACTCTAGGAGAAACAGCATATAACTCACGTCTGTGGAAAGCAGAGGTATGGGCACGATCGAACCTCTAAATGGATCGCACAACCCATAGACCCTCTCCTACAGAAGAACTAAAAGAAATAAAACGATAGTGTGACAAAAAAAAAAGGGATCGCATAACACACTTGCTCTGAAATTCTCCGTCGACAGGAAGGAAAGGGAATGGAAGTCTCCGTTTGATCAAAGGCCGAGTAAAACAACCACGAATCCATAGCATCGTTTTTCGAAGCCAACCGATAACAATTGAGGAGCAACAATTGTTTTTTTCGAATTCCAATTGTTGCGCAGCGAAAATAATATACGATATGAAAGCCTTCAGAGAGTACTGTTGCGTAGGGCAGACCGTTGCTACGTCATATATAGGTTGTCCTTTGTTGTCAGATTTAGATTTTTCCGTGTTAGATTCATTTTTCAGTTTTACACTTTTATACCTCTCTAAAATCATCCGGACAATTAAGGGAAGTGCGGTGAGTAGCCGTTAGTTTCTTATGCAGTGAAAAATTATTCCGACAGAATTACCTCACACTATATATACCAATAAATCGGAAAACTTCAAAATACGATCTCCCCTTATAAACTGATATACGTTTGCGAAATCATATAGAGTAATTAAAGGATGTTCAGAAAAGCTTTTCCCAAACAAGCATAGCAGGGCAAAACGTAAAGGTAACTTCACCCAAGCGGTTAGAAATTACTCTAGCAAATGAAAGCTTATTTACTCTAGCAAAATAAGCTTAATATAATAGCTTATTTACTCTAGAATGGCTTATTTACTGTAGCAAATGAAAGAATTTAATAAGAAGAAAATTTTCCGTTTCATTTAGGCAAAAATAGCTGAGATATTTTATTTAAATAAACGACATTTTTTTCTCCATTATTCGTTAAGGCAAAAATATATTAATTTGGATCCTTTCTAACGTTTATGCCAGACGAAACGATTCCTACAGCAAAATCAGTCCCAATTTAGATCAAAAACAACATTTGATAAACTCTTCTAGAGTTCCATGCGTTGGTAGAATAGAAAGATATGACGGAAATTTCAAGAAAAAAAGTCTATTATTAACCTTTCAACGATGGTAACGAAATCGAATTGTCAACACGTGAGTAGTTTGACGATCGGTAAACATCTGGTATTGAATTATTTTAGAAACATTTGGTACTGGTTGTTTATTTTATTAGGAAAATTACTTTAAAATTTCCTATCATTATCTTATAAACTTTAATAAACTTTTGTATACTCTACTTGCCCCATATTCTTCTCGCATATATAGCACTGTCTCGTTTGCAGGTGACGTCACGCTGGAAGAAATGAAATAAAAAAAAATATATACATATACATATGTACCACTCGGTGGAGCAAGGGAAAAAAATGGGGATAGGTGAACAAAAATTAGTTCCCATGCTTGCACATAGATGGCAGCGCGAAACCCGAACCTTGTACGACCGGTAGTAGGTAAACCCCTGGGTTTTCTCCCTGACGCCAACGTGTTTTACTAATCCCCTGGGTTTTCCCGCTGACGCCAACGGGTTTTACAACTCGTGCCACTGAGTGCAACGCCCGTCCCTTTGCTCTGCGACCACTGACAGCTACAGACGTGCGTTTTCCAGCTCCCGACTTTACCTCATAGTAACCTTTTCGCTTACTCTTTGGTTCAGTATTCTTCAGCATAGTCTGTAGTGGTCTTTAGTCGACGCACTACTGATTTATATTAGCTCTACCAATTCTAATTATTAATTTTTTTCTCCTTCTTTTGCAGTGACCTGAGCTGGATTCCACCATGTCCGTTCCAGTTGCAGCGACGAAGGGAGTAGAGGAAGAGCGTGCCAACGCCACCACAGCCACCAAGATGGTTCCACCCGATGGAGGATACGGGTGGGCCGTCGCTGGTGGCTGCTTTCTCATAACCTTTCTCCTTTCAGGATTCGTCAAGTCCTTCAGCGCTCTGAAGGTGGCGATCTTCCTGGAGTTTCCTGATACATCTCCGTCCCAGGCGGCCTGGATCCCGGGGCTGCTAGGAACCCTATCGCTGGTCTTCTCACCGGTGACAGGGATCCTCATGTCTACCTTCGGATACAGGCCGCTCGTGTGTCTGGGCGGATTGCTGTGCAGCGCTGGCCTTGCCCTCAGCTACCTGGCCACCTCCGGTTCCTTCCTCATAGGTACCATTGGAGGCCTCATGGGGGTCGGTGCATCCTTTGCCATCACCACCGGCATAGTGTGCACTGGAAAGTACTTCACGACACGGAGGCCGGCAGCGATGGCCGTCGCCCTGTCGGGAGGCTGCTTCGGGGCCATGGCCCTGCCCACTGCGATCAACGAGCTGCTGCTGGCGGTCGGCCTGCACTACACGTTCCTCGTGCTGGCCGGCTGCTTCACGCTCATCGCAGTCTGCGGCCTGCTCTTCGTTCGGCCCGAGAGCCGCTTCCGCGAGGTGCCCGCCGGCGGCAGCAACGATGCCGTCGTCGTGACCCCCGCGGAAGCTGGAGAGCTGGCACCCAGATCCTGCGCGAAGGTGGTCGCCGAGAGGCTGTCCCTCCGTTTCCTCACGGACGGCCTGTTCCTCCTCACGAGCGCTTCCATCTTCGCGATGGGTATGGGCAACCCTCACTTCCTGCACTACATTCCCCAGCACGCCAAGTCGCTGGGGATCGAGAAGAGCAGTGCCATGCTGCTTCTCGCCTACTCTGCTGCCGGCGACCTGGTCGTGCGCCTCTCGTATGGTCTTCTCGCCAGCCGCTCTCCCCTGCCGAGGACGGCCGAATACATCGCGGCCGTCTCCGTCTCGGCTGCAGCCGTCATCTCACTGCCTTTCTGCCGCGAGTACTGGCAGCTTGTTGTTGCCTCCGTCGCCGCAGGAGTGGGAACCGGAGTGTGGACCATCCTGATCCCCCTCCTGCTTAGCTCGAATCACGGAGTCGACAACATGAACGGCACCTTCACCCTGGTGCGGCTCTTCCAGGGAGTGGCCAACCTCATCTACCCTCCCGTGGCAGGACTGCTCCGGTCCACCGGTGGCGACCGTGCAGTCCTGCTCTTCATGGGATCGAAGATGTGTGTGGCCACGGCCTTCGGCGTCGCCTTGCACGTCTCTGCTGTCTTGATCCAGAGGAGGGGTCGGGCGGCAGCGTCGCTCAAGGAACGGCTCGACGTCTTCACCACCGCAGTGTGATGTCGCAGCTATCGGGAAGCGGCCTCCCCTTCCGGGACTGACTGCCATGTCCGGGAAGGGTTTGGCATCCTAAACAGGAAAAACTGAAAAAAGAATTAAGTGAAAATCAAAAAACCAAAAAAAAAAAAATATTTAAATGTTCAAAAATAAAAAAAAAAAAAATTTAAATGTTCAAAAATAAAAAAAAAATATAAAAAATTTCTTAAAAGCAAAGAGAAGACACTCTCGCTGTTTCCTGTATGTTTGTATGTCACTTTTGCTGTGCATTGTATTCTTTTTTCTATGTCGTTGTAAAACTCTGCACATTGTGCTATGATACCAAGTCCACCAGAGAGACAGACAACTTTTAAACACGCCAGCGCAATGCGCTGCCAGTCCTAAGCCTGGATAAAGTGTGAAGGGAAGTTGAGAGTCACCCGACACTTCATAATAAGGTACAAAAGAAAAAAAAAATAATTCACAGGTCCTTGACACCCAACCCACATAACCCCTTCCTCTTAGAGGAGGGGGGGATACACCGAAAAAATTTCACACGATACCTACATCCAACCCACACAACCCCTTCCTATTGGACGGTGGGAATACACCAAAAAATTTTCACACGCTACCTACAACCAACCCACATAGCCCCTTCCTCTTATGGAAGGGGGGGGGGGGGAGAGTACACCGAAAAAATTTCACACGATACCTACACCTAATCCACATAACCCCTTCCTTTTGGACGGTGGGAATACACCAAAAAAATTTCACACGCTACCTACAACCAACCAACATAACCCCTTCCTCTTATGGGGGGGAGAGTACACCGAAAAAATTTCACACGATACCTACACCTAATCCACATAACCCCTTCCTTTTGGACGGTGGGAATACACCAAAAAAATTTCACACGCTACCTACAACCAACCAACATAACCCCTTCCTCTTATGGGGGGGGAGAGTACACCGAAAAATTTTCACAGGATACCTACACCCAACCGAAATAACCCCTTCCTATTGGACGGTGGGATTACACCAAAAAATTTTCACAAGCTACCTACAACCAACCGACATGACCCCTTCCTGTTAGGGGGGGAGAGTTCACCGAAAAAATTTCACACGATACCTACACCCAACCAACATAACCCCTTCCTCTTAGAGGGGGGGGGGAATACACAAAAAAATTTTCACACGCTACCTAAAACCAAGCCACATAACCCCTTCCTGTTAGGGGGGAGAGTACACCGAAAAAATTTCACGCGACACCTACACCCTAACCACATAACCACTTCCCCTTAGAGCGGGGGAATACACCAAACATTAAATTATTTTCACACGGCATCGAAACCCAATTCACAAAACACCTCCCTGTTATTTTGTTCGAAGGGTTGGAGGAGGAGGTCAGAACACTTAAAAAGTAAATTCACACGCTGGTGACCCTCCACCCACAAGTCTCTTCCTGCGTTTACATTAATCTCCGCCCTACCCGCGGTCAGTAGAGGACACCGATGGTATTGGAATGACCGCCGTCCGTCGGATGGGACATTAGGCCGTGGCTCCGTGTGCGGGAGGGCCATATCCTGTGCACGTTAAAGAACACGCTGGATGGCCTTGAGGGGAGTCTACCATCTTGTCCCCCCACTGGGTGATCCAGTGGGTACCCCCCAACCTCCTCTGAGCCTTCGTGGTCTATGGGACCTGGACCTTTAGCCCATTGTGTGCAAAAAAAGTGCTGCTCAGAAGTAAGAAAGACCGACACGACCCAAGCGGTAGGAACAAGTGAGCAAATAAAATCCCAGGAATAATGCCAATTCCTAAGAAAAACCTAGAAAACCTTTAAAAAAAAAAAATCCAGTGAATCACTCTACTCTAGGAGAAACAGCATATAACTCACGTCTGTGGAAAGCAGAGGTATGGGCACGATCGAACCTCTAAATGGATCGCACAACCCATAGACCCTCTCCTACAGAAGAACTAAAAGAAATAAAACGATAGTGTGACAAAAAAAAAAGGGATCGCATAACACACTTGCTCTGAAATTCTCCGTCGACAGGAAGGAAAGGGAATGGAAGTCTCCGTTTGATCAAAGGCCGAGTAAAACAACCACGAATCCATAGCATCGTTTTTCGAAGCCAACCGATAACAATTGAGGAGCAACAATTGTTTTTTTCGAATTCCAATTGTTGCGCAGCGAAAATAATATACGATATGAAAGCCTTCAGAGAGTACTGTTGCGTAGGGCAGACCGTTGCTACGTCATATATAGGTTGTCCTTTGTTGTCAGATTTAGATTTTTCCGTGTTAGATTCATTTTTCAGTTTTACACTTTTATACCTCTCTAAAATCATCCGGACAATTAAGGGAAGTGCGGTGAGTAGCCGTTAGTTTCTTATGCAGTGAAAAATTATTCCGACAGAATTACCTCACACTATATATACCAATAAATCGGAAAACTTCAAAATACGATCTCCCCTTATAAACTGATATACGTTTGCGAAATCATATAGAGTAATTAAAGGATGTTCAGAAAAGCTTTTCCCAAACAAGCATAGCAGGGCAAAACGTAAAGGTAACTTCACCCAAGCGGTTAGAAATTACTCTAGCAAATGAAAGCTTATTTACTCTAGCAAAATAAGCTTAATATAATAGCTTATTTACTCTAGAATGGCTTATTTACTGTAGCAAATGAAAGAATTTAATAAGAAGAAAATTTTCCGTTTCATTTAGGCAAAAATAGCTGAGATATTTTATTTAAATAAACGACATTTTTTTCTCCATTATTCGTTAAGGCAAAAATATATTAATTTGGATCCTTTCTAACGTTTATGCCAGACGAAACGATTCCTACAGCAAAATCAGTCCCAATTTAGATCAAAAACAACATTTGATAAACTCTTCTAGAGTTCCATGCGTTGGTAGAATAGAAAGATATGACGGAAATTTCAAGAAAAAAAGTCTATTATTAACCTTTCAACGATGGTAACGAAATCGAATTGTCAACACGTGAGTAGTTTGACGATCGGTAAACATCTGGTATTGAATTATTTTAGAAACATTTGGTACTGGTTGTTTATTTTATTAGGAAAATTACTTTAAAATTTCCTATCATTATCTTATAAACTTTAATAAACTTTTGTATACTCTACTTGCCCCATATTCTTCTCGCATATATAGCACTGTCTCGTTTGCAGGTGACGTCACGCTGGAAAAAATGAAATAAAAAAAAATATATACATATACATATGTACCACTCGGTGGAGCAAGGGAAAAAAATGGGGATAGGTGAACAAAAATTAGTTCCCATGCTTGCACATAGATGGCAGCGCGAAACCCGAACCTTGTACGACCGGTAGTAGGTAAACCCCTGGGTTTTCTCCCTGACGCCAACGTGTTTTACTAATCCCCTGGGTTTTCCCGCTGACGCCAACGGGTTTTACAACTCGTGCCACTGAGTGCAACGCCCGTCCCTTTGCTCTGCGACCACTGACAGCTACAGACGTGCGTTTTCCAGCTCCCGACTTTACCTCATAGTAACCTTTTCGCTTACTCTTTGGTTCAGTATTCTTCAGCATAGTCTGTAGTGGTCTTTAGTCGACGCACTACTGATTTATATTAGCTCTACCAATTCTAATTATTAATTTTTTTCTCCTTCTTTTGCAGTGACCTGAGCTGGATTCCACCATGTCCGTTCCAGTTGCAGCGACGAAGGGAGTAGAGGAAGAGCGTGCCAACGCCACCACAGCCACCAAGATGGTTCCACCCGATGGAGGATACGGGTGGGCCGTCGCTGGTGGCTGCTTTCTCATAACCTTTCTCCTTTCAGGATTCGTCAAGTCCTTCAGCGCTCTGAAGGTGGCGATCTTCCTGGAGTTTCCTGATACATCTCCGTCCCAGGCGGCCTGGATCCCGGGGCTGCTAGGAACCCTATCGCTGGTCTTCTCACCGGTGACAGGGATCCTCATGTCTACCTTCGGATACAGGCCGCTCGTGTGTCTGGGCGGATTGCTGTGCAGCGCTGGCCTTGCCCTCAGCTACCTGGCCACCTCCGGTTCCTTCCTCATAGGTACCATTGGAGGCCTCATGGGGGTCGGTGCATCCTTTGCCATCACCACCGGCATAGTGTGCACTGGAAAGTACTTCACGACACGGAGGCCGGCAGCGATGGCCGTCGCCCTGTCGGGAGGCTGCTTCGGGGCCATGGCCCTGCCCACTGCGATCAACGAGCTGCTGCTGGCGGTCGGCCTGCACTACACGTTCCTCGTGCTGGCCGGCTGCTTCACGCTCATCGCAGTCTGCGGCCTGCTCTTCGTTCGGCCCGAGAGCCGCTTCCGCGAGGTGCCCGCCGGCGGCAGCAACGATGCCGTCGTCGTGACCCCCGCGGAAGCTGGAGAGCTGGCACCCAGATCCTGCGCGAAGGTGGTCGCCGAGAGGCTGTCCCTCCGTTTCCTCACGGACGGCCTGTTCCTCCTCACGAGCGCTTCCATCTTCGCGATGGGTATGGGCAACCCTCACTTCCTGCACTACATTCCCCAGCACGCCAAGTCGCTGGGGATCGAGAAGAGCAGTGCCATGCTGCTTCTCGCCTACTCTGCTGCCGGCGACCTGGTCGTGCGCCTCTCGTATGGTCTTCTCGCCAGCCGCTCTCCCCTGCCGAGGACGGCCGAATACATCGCGGCCGTCTCCGTCTCGGCTGCAGCCGTCATCTCACTGCCTTTCTGCCGCGAGTACTGGCAGCTTGTTGTTGCCTCCGTCGCCGCAGGAGTGGGAACCGGAGTGTGGACCATCCTGATCCCCCTCCTGCTTAGCTCGAATCACGGAGTCGACAACATGAACGGCACCTTCACCCTGGTGCGGCTCTTCCAGGGAGTGGCCAACCTCATCTACCCTCCCGTGGCAGGACTGCTCCGGTCCACCGGTGGCGACCGTGCAGTCCTGCTCTTCATGGGATCGAAGATGTGTGTGGCCACGGCCTTCGGCGTCGCCTTGCACGTCTCTGCTGTCTTGATCCAGAGGAGGGGTCGGGCGGCAGCGTCGCTCAAGGAACGGCTCGACGTCTTCACCACCGCAGTGTGATGTCGCAGCTATCGGGAAGCGGCCTCCCCTTCCGGGACTGACTGCCATGTCCGGGAAGGGTTTGGCATCCTAAACAGGAAAAACTGAAAAAAGAATTAAGTGAAAATCAAAAAACCAAAAAAAAAAAAATATTTAAATGTTCAAAAATAAAAAAAAAAAAAATTTAAATGTTCAAAAATAAAAAAAAAATATAAAAAATTTCTTAAAAGCAAAGAGAAGACACTCTCGCTGTTTCCTGTATGTTTGTATGTCACTTTTGCTGTGCATTGTATTCTTTTTTCTATGTCGTTGTAAAACTCTGCACATTGTGCTATGATACCAAGTCCACCAGAGAGACAGACAACTTTTAAACACGCCAGCGCAATGCGCTGCCAGTCCTAAGCCTGGATAAAGTGTGAAGGGAAGTTGAGAGTCACCCGACACTTCATAATAAGGTACAAAAGAAAAAAAAAATAATTCACAGGTCCTTGACACCCAACCCACATAACCCCTTCCTCTTAGAGGAGGGGGGGATACACCGAAAAAATTTCACACGATACCTACATCCAACCCACACAACCCCTTCCTATTGGACGGTGGGAATACACCAAAAAATTTTCACACGCTACCTACAACCAACCCACATAGCCCCTTCCTCTTATGGAAGGGGGGGGGGGGGGAGAGTACACCGAAAAAATTTCACACGATACCTACACCTAATCCACATAACCCCTTCCTTTTGGACGGTGGGAATACACCAAAAAAATTTCACACGCTACCTACAACCAACCAACATAACCCCTTCCTCTTATGGGGGGGAGAGTACACCGAAAAAATTTCACACGATACCTACACCTAATCCACATAACCCCTTCCTTTTGGACGGTGGGAATACACCAAAAAAATTTCACACGCTACCTACAACCAACCAACATAACCCCTTCCTCTTATGGGGGGGGAGAGTACACCGAAAAATTTTCACAGGATACCTACACCCAACCGAAATAACCCCTTCCTATTGGACGGTGGGATTACACCAAAAAATTTTCACAAGCTACCTACAACCAACCGACATGACCCCTTCCTGTTAGGGGGGGAGAGTTCACCGAAAAAATTTCACACGATACCTACACCCAACCAACATAACCCCTTCCTCTTAGAGGGGGGGGGGAATACACAAAAAAATTTTCACACGCTACCTAAAACCAAGCCACATAACCCCTTCCTGTTAGGGGGGAGAGTACACCGAAAAAATTTCACGCGACACCTACACCCTAACCACATAACCACTTCCCCTTAGAGCGGGGGAATACACCAAACATTAAATTATTTTCACACGGCATCGAAACCCAATTCACAAAACACCTCCCTGTTATTTTGTTCGAAGGGTTGGAGGAGGAGGTCAGAACACTTAAAAAGTAAATTCACACGCTGGTGACCCTCCACCCACAAGTCTCTTCCTGCGTTTACATTAATCTCCGCCCTACCCGCGGTCAGTAGAGGACACCGATGGTATTGGAATGACCGCCGTCCGTCGGATGGGACATTAGGCCGTGGCTCCGTGTGCGGGAGGGCCATATCCTGTGCACGTTAAAGAACACGCTGGATGGCCTTGAGGGGAGTCTACCATCTTGTCCCCCCACTGGGTGATCCAGTGGGTACCCCCCAACCTCCTCTGAGCCTTCGTGGTCTATGGGACCTGGACCTTTAGCCCATTGTGTGCAAAAAAAGTGCTGCTCAGAAGTAAGAAAGACCGACACGACCCAAGCGGTAGGAACAAGTGAGCAAATAAAATCCCAGGAATAATGCCAATTCCTAAGAAAAACCTAGAAAACCTTTAAAAAAAAAAAATCCAGTGAATCACTCTACTCTAGGAGAAACAGCATATAACTCACGTCTGTGGAAAGCAGAGGTATGGGCACGATCGAACCTCTAAATGGATCGCACAACCCATAGACCCTCTCCTACAGAAGAACTAAAAGAAATAAAACGATAGTGTGACAAAAAAAAAAGGGATCGCATAACACACTTGCTCTGAAATTCTCCGTCGACAGGAAGGAAAGGGAATGGAAGTCTCCGTTTGATCAAAGGCCGAGTAAAACAACCACGAATCCATAGCATCGTTTTTCGAAGCCAACCGATAACAATTGAGGAGCAACAATTGTTTTTTTCGAATTCCAATTGTTGCGCAGCGAAAATAATATACGATATGAAAGCCTTCAGAGAGTACTGTTGCGTAGGGCAGACCGTTGCTACGTCATATATAGGTTGTCCTTTGTTGTCAGATTTAGATTTTTCCGTGTTAGATTCATTTTTCAGTTTTACACTTTTATACCTCTCTAAAATCATCCGGACAATTAAGGGAAGTGCGGTGAGTAGCCGTTAGTTTCTTATGCAGTGAAAAATTATTCCGACAGAATTACCTCACACTATATATACCAATAAATCGGAAAACTTCAAAATACGATCTCCCCTTATAAACTGATATACGTTTGCGAAATCATATAGAGTAATTAAAGGATGTTCAGAAAAGCTTTTCGCAAACAAGCATAGCAGGGCAAAACGTAAAGGTAACTTCACCCAAGCGGTTAGAAATTACTCTAGCAAATGAAAGCTTATTTACTCTAGCAAAATAAGCTTAATATAATAGCTTATTTACTCTAGAATGGCTTATTTACTGTAGCAAATGAAAGAATTTAATAAGAAGAAAATTTTCCGTTTCATTTAGGCAAAAATAGCTGAGATATTTTATTTAAATAAACGACATTTTTTTCTCCATTATTCGTTAAGGCAAAAATATATTAATTTGGATCCTTTCTAACGTTTATGCCAGACGAAACGATTCCTACAGCAAAATCAGTCCCAATTTAGATCAAAAACAACATTTGATAAACTCTTCTAGAGTTCCATGCGTTGGTAGAATAGAAAGATATGACGGAAATTTCAAGAAAAAAAGTCTATTATTAACCTTTCAACGATGGTAACGAAATCGAATTGTCAACACGTGAGTAGTTTGACGATCGGTAAACATCTGGTATTGAATTATTTTAGAAACATTTGGTACTGGTTGTTTATTTTATTAGGAAATTACTTTAAAATTTCCTATCATTATCTTATAAACTTTAATAAACTTTTGTATACTCTACTTGCCCCATATTCTTCTCGCATATATAGCACTGTCTCGTTTGCAGGTGACGTCACGCTGGAAAAAATGAAATAAAAAAAAATATATACATATACATATGTACCACTCGGTGGAGCAAGGGAAAAAAATGGGGATAGGTGAACAAAAATTAGTTCCCATGCTTGCACATAGATGGCAGCGCGAAACCCGAACCTTGTACGACCGGTAGTAGGTAAACCCCTGGGTTTTCTCCCTGACGCCAACGTGTTTTACTAATCCCCTGGGTTTTCCCGCTGACGCCAACGGGTTTTACAACTCGTGCCACTGAGTGCAACGCCCGTCCCTTTGCTCTGCGACCACTGACAGCTACAGACGTGCGTTTTCCAGCTCCCGACTTTACCTCATAGTAACCTTTTCGCTTACTCTTTGGTTCAGTATTCTTCAGCATAGTCTGTAGTGGTCTTTAGTCGACGCACTACTGATTTATATTAGCTCTACCAATTCTAATTATTAATTTTTTTCTCCTTCTTTTGCAGTGACCTGAGCTGGATTCCACCATGTCCGTTCCAGTTGCAGCGACGAAGGGAGTAGAGGAAGAGCGTGCCAACGCCACCACAGCCACCAAGATGGTTCCACCCGATGGAGGATACGGGTGGGCCGTCGCTGGTGGCTGCTTTCTCATAACCTTTCTCCTTTCAGGATTCGTCAAGTCCTTCAGCGCTCTGAAGGTGGCGATCTTCCTGGAGTTTCCTGATACATCTCCGTCCCAGGCGGCCTGGATCCCGGGGCTGCTAGGAACCCTATCGCTGGTCTTCTCACCGGTGACAGGGATCCTCATGTCTACCTTCGGATACAGGCCGCTCGTGTGTCTGGGCGGATTGCTGTGCAGCGCTGGCCTTGCCCTCAGCTACCTGGCCACCTCCGGTTCCTTCCTCATAGGTACCATTGGAGGCCTCATGGGGGTCGGTGCATCCTTTGCCATCACCACCGGCATAGTGTGCACTGGAAAGTACTTCACGACACGGAGGCCGGCAGCGATGGCCGTCGCCCTGTCGGGAGGCTGCTTCGGGGCCATGGCCCTGCCCACTGCGATCAACGAGCTGCTGCTGGCGGTCGGCCTGCACTACACGTTCCTCGTGCTGGCCGGCTGCTTCACGCTCATCGCAGTCTGCGGCCTGCTCTTCGTTCGGCCCGAGAGCCGCTTCCGCGAGGTGCCCGCCGGCGGCAGCAACGATGCCGTCGTCGTGACCCCCGCGGAAGCTGGAGAGCTGGCACCCAGATCCTGCGCGAAGGTGGTCGCCGAGAGGCTGTCCCTCCGTTTCCTCACGGACGGCCTGTTCCTCCTCACGAGCGCTTCCATCTTCGCGATGGGTATGGGCAACCCTCACTTCCTGCACTACATTCCCCAGCACGCCAAGTCGCTGGGGATCGAGAAGAGCAGTGCCATGCTGCTTCTCGCCTACTCTGCTGCCGGCGACCTGGTCGTGCGCCTCTCGTATGGTCTTCTCGCCAGCCGCTCTCCCCTGCCGAGGACGGCCGAATACATCGCGGCCGTCTCCGTCTCGGCTGCAGCCGTCATCTCACTGCCTTTCTGCCGCGAGTACTGGCAGCTTGTTGTTGCCTCCGTCGCCGCAGGAGTGGGAACCGGAGTGTGGACCATCCTGATCCCCCTCCTGCTTAGCTCGAATCACGGAGTCGACAACATGAACGGCACCTTCACCCTGGTGCGGCTCTTCCAGGGAGTGGCCAACCTCATCTACCCTCCCGTGGCAGGACTGCTCCGGTCCACCGGTGGCGACCGTGCAGTCCTGCTCTTCATGGGATCGAAGATGTGTGTGGCCACGGCCTTCGGCGTCGCCTTGCACGTCTCTGCTGTCTTGATCCAGAGGAGGGGTCGGGCGGCAGCGTCGCTCAAGGAACGGCTCGACGTCTTCACCACCGCAGTGTGATGTCGCAGCTATCGGGAAGCGGCCTCCCCTTCCGGGACTGACTGCCATGTCCGGGAAGGGTTTGGCATCCTAAACAGGAAAAACTGAAAAAGAATTAAGTGAAAATCAAAAAACCAAAAAAAAAAAAATATTTAAATGTTCAAAAATAAAAAAAAAAAAAATTTAAATGTTCAAAAATAAAAAAAAAATATAAAAAATTTCTTAAAAGCAAAGAGAAGACACTCTCGCTGTTTCCTGTATGTTTGTATGTCACTTTTGCTGTGCATTGTATTCTTTTTTCTATGTCGTTGTAAAACTCTGCACATTGTGCTATGATACCAAGTCCACCAGAGAGACAGACAACTTTTAAACACGCCAGCGCAATGCGCTGCCAGTCCTAAGCCTGGATAAAGTGTGAAGGGAAGTTGAGAGTCACCCGACACTTCATAATAAGGTACAAAAGAAAAAAAAATAATTCACAGGTCCTTGACACCCAACCCACATAACCCCTTCCTCTTAGAGGAGGGGGGGATACACCGAAAAAATTTCACACGATACCTACATCCAACCCACACAACCCCTTCCTATTGGACGGTGGGAATACACCAAAAAATTTTCACACGCTACCTAC
Organism: Ryuthela nishihirai; assembly: GCA_038380435.1. Lineage (NCBI taxonomy): Eukaryota > Metazoa > Arthropoda > Arachnida > Araneae > Heptathelidae > Ryuthela > Ryuthela nishihirai. The sequence goes on along the minus strand of JAWZYU010001134.1, from coordinate 31,512 downwards.
AACCAACCCACATAGCCCCTTCCTCTTATGGAAGGGGGGGGGGGGGGAGAGTACACCGAAAAAATTTCACACGATACCTACACCTAATCCACATAACCCCTTCCTTTTGGACGGTGGGAATACACCAAAAAAATTTCACACGCTACCTACAACCAACCAACATAACCCCTTCCTCTTATGGGGGGGAGAGTACACCGAAAAAATTTCACACGATACCTACACCTAATCCACATAACCCCTTCCTTTTGGACGGTGGGAATACACCAAAAAAATTTCACACGCTACCTACAACCAACCAACATAACCCCTTCCTCTTATGGGGGGGGAGAGTACACCGAAAAATTTTCACAGGATACCTACACCCAACCGAAATAACCCCTTCCTATTGGACGGTGGGATTACACCAAAAAATTTTCACAAGCTACCTACAACCAACCGACATGACCCCTTCCTGTTAGGGGGGGAGAGTTCACCGAAAAAATTTCACACGATACCTACACCCAACCAACATAACCCCTTCCTCTTAGAGGGGGGGGGGAATACACAAAAAAATTTTCACACGCTACCTAAAACCAAGCCACATAACCCCTTCCTGTTAGGGGGGAGAGTACACCGAAAAAATTTCACGCGACACCTACACCCTAACCACATAACCACTTCCCCTTAGAGCGGGGGAATACACCAAACATTAAATTATTTTCACACGGCATCGAAACCCAATTCACAAAACACCTCCCTGTTATTTTGTTCGAAGGGTTGGAGGAGGAGGTCAGAACACTTAAAAAGTAAATTCACACGCTGGTGACCCTCCACCCACAAGTCTCTTCCTGCGTTTACATTAATCTCCGCCCTACCCGCGGTCAGTAGAGGACACCGATGGTATTGGAATGACCGCCGTCCGTCGGATGGGACATTAGGCCGTGGCTCCGTGTGCGGGAGGGCCATATCCTGTGCACGTTTAAAGAACACGCTGGATGGCCTTGAGGGGAGTCTACCATCTTGTCCCCCCACTGGGTGATCCAGTGGGTACCCCCCAACCTCCTCTGAGCCTTCGTGGTCTATGGGACCTGGACCTTTAGCCCATTGTGTGCAAAAAAAGTGCTGCTCAGAAGTAAGAAAGACCGACACGACCCAAGCGGTAGGAACAAGTGAGCAAATAAAATCCCAGGAATAATGCCAATTCCTAAGAAAAACCTAGAAAACCTTTAAAAAAAAAAAATCCAGTGAATCACTCTACTCTAGGAGAAACAGCATATAACTCACGTCTGTGGAAAGCAGAGGTATGGGCACGATCGAACCTCTAAATGGATCGCACAACCCATAGACCCTCTCCTACAGAAGAACTAAAAGAAATAAAACGATAGTGTGACAAAAAAAAAAGGGATCGCATAACACACTTGCTCTGAAATTCTCCGTCGACAGGAAGGAAAGGGAATGGAAGTCTCCGTTTGATCAAAGGCCGAGTAAAACAACCACGAATCCATAGCATCGTTTTTCGAAGCCAACCGATAACAATTGAGGAGCAACAATTGTTTTTTTCGAATTCCAATTGTTGCGCAGCGAAAATAATATACGATATGAAAGCCTTCAGAGAGTACTGTTGCGTAGGGCAGACCGTTGCTACGTCATATATAGGGTTGTCCTTTGTTGTCAGATTTAGATTTTTCCGTGTTAGATTCATTTTTCAGTTTTACACTTTTATACCTCTCTAAAATCATCCGGACAATTAAGGGAAGTGCGGTGAGTAGCCGTTAGTTTCTTATGCAGTGAAAAATTATTCCGACAGAATTACCTCACACTATATATACCAATAAATCGGAAAACTTCAAAATACGATCTCCCCTTATAAACTGATATACGTTTGCGAAATCATATAGAGTAATTAAAGGATGTTCAGAAAAGCTTTTCGCAAACAAGCATAGCAGGGCAAAACGTAAAGGTAACTTCACCCAAGCGGTTAGAAATTACTCTAGCAAATGAAAGCTTATTTACTCTAGCAAAATAAGCTTAATATAATAGCTTATTTACTCTAGAATGGCTTATTTACTGTAGCAAATGAAAGAATTTAATAAGAAGAAAATTTTCCGTTTCATTTAGGCAAAAATAGCTGAGATATTTTATTTAAATAAACGACATTTTTTTCTCCATTATTCGTTAAGGCAAAAATATATTAATTTGGATCCTTTCTAACGTTTATGCCAGACGAAACGATTCCTACAGCAAAATCAGTCCCAATTTAGATCAAAAACAACATTTGATAAACTCTTCTAGAGTTCCATGCGTTGGTAGAATAGAAAGATATGACGGAAATTTCAAGAAAAAAAGTCTATTATTAACCTTTCAACGATGGTAACGAAATCGAATTGTCAACACGTGAGTAGTTTGACGATCGGTAAACATCTGGTATTGAATTATTTTAGAAACATTTGGTACTGGTTGTTTATTTTATTAGGAAAATTACTTTAAAATTTCCTATCATTATCTTATAAACTTTAATAAACTTTTGTATACTCTACTTGCCCCATATTCTTCTCGCATATATAGCACTGTCTCGTTTGCAGGTGACGTCACGCTGGAAAAAATGAAATAAAAAAAAATATATACATATACATATGTACCACTCGGTGGAGCAAGGGAAAAAAATGGGGATAGGTGAACAAAAATTAGTTCCCATGCTTGCACATAGATGGCAGCGCGAAACCCGAACCTTGTACGACCGGTAGTAGGTAAACCCCTGGGTTTTCTCCCTGACGCCAACGTGTTTTACTAATCCCCTGGGTTTTCCCGCTGACGCCAACGGGTTTTACAACTCGTGCCACTGAGTGCAACGCCCGTCCCTTTGCTCTGCGACCACTGACAGCTACAGACGTGCGTTTTCCAGCTCCCGACTTTACCTCATAGTAACCTTTTCGCTTACTCTTTGGTTCAGTATTCTTCAGCATAGTCTGTAGTGGTCTTTAGTCGACGCACTACTGATTTATATTAGCTCTACACAATTCTAATTATTAATTTTTTTCTCCTTCTTTTGCAGTGACCTGAGCTGGATTCCACCATGTCCGTTCCAGTTGCAGCGACGAAGGGAGTAGAGGAAGAGCGTGCCAACGCCACCACAGCCACCAAGATGGTTCCACCCGATGGAGGATACGGGTGGGCCGTCGCTGGTGGCTGCTTTCTCATAACCTTTCTCCTTTCAGGATTCGTCAAGTCCTTCAGCGCTCTGAAGGTGGCGATCTTCCTGGAGTTTCCTGATACATCTCCGTCCCAGGCGGCCTGGATCCCGGGGCTGCTAGGAACCCTATCGCTGGTCTTCTCACCGGTGACAGGGATCCTCATGTCTACCTTCGGATACAGGCCGCTCGTGTGTCTGGGCGGATTGCTGTGCAGCGCTGGCCTTGCCCTCAGCTACCTGGCCACCTCCGGTTCCTTCCTCATAGGTACCATTGGAGGCCTCATGGGGGTCGGTGCATCCTTTGCCATCACCACCGGCATAGTGTGCACTGGAAAGTACTTCACGACACGGAGGCCGGCAGCGATGGCCGTCGCCCTGTCGGGAGGCTGCTTCGGGGCCATGGCCCTGCCCACTGCGATCAACGAGCTGCTGCTGGCGGTCGGCCTGCACTACACGTTCCTCGTGCTGGCCGGCTGCTTCACGCTCATCGCAGTCTGCGGCCTGCTCTTCGTTCGGGCCCGAGAGCCGCTTCCGCGAGGTGCCCGCCGGCGGCAGCAACGATGCCGTCGTCGTGACCCCCGCGGAAGCTGGAGAGCTGGCACCCAGATCCTGCGCGAAGGTGGTCGCCGAGAGGCTGTCCCTCCGTTTCCTCACGGACGGCCTGTTCCTCCTCACGAGCGCTTCCATCTTCGCGATGGGTATGGGCAACCCTCACTTCCTGCACTACATTCCCCAGCACGCCAAGTCGCTGGGGATCGAGAAGAGCAGTGCCATGCTGCTTCTCGCCTACTCTGCTGCCGGCGACCTGGTCGTGCGCCTCTCGTATGGTCTTCTCGCCAGCCGCTCTCCCCTGCCGAGGACGGCCGAATACATCGCGGCCGTCTCCGTCTCGGCTGCAGCCGTCATCTCACTGCCTTTCTGCCGCGAGTACTGGCAGCTTGTTGTTGCCTCCGTCGCCGCAGGAGTGGGAACCGGAGTGTGGACCATCCTGATCCCCCTCCTGCTTAGCTCGAATCACGGAGTCGACAACATGAACGGCACCTTCACCCTGGTGCGGCTCTTCCAGGGAGTGGCCAACCTCATCTACCCTCCCGTGGCAGGACTGCTCCGGTCCACCGGTGGCGACCGTGCAGTCCTGCTCTTCATGGGATCGAAGATGTGTGTGGCCACGGCCTTCGGCGTCGCCTTGCACGTCTCTGCTGTCTTGATCCAGAGGAGGGGTCGGGCGGCAGCGTCGCTCAAGGAACGGCTCGACGTCTTCACCACCGCAGTGTGATGTCGCAGCTATCGGGAAGCGGCCTCCCCTTCCGGGACTGACTGCCATGTCCGGGAAGGGTTTGGCATCCTAAACAGGAAAAACTGAAAAAAGAATTAAGTGAAAATCAAAAAACCAAAAAAAAAAAATATTTAAATGTTCAAAAATAAAAAAAAAAAAAATTTAAATGTTCAAAAATAAAAAAAAAATAAAAAAATTTCTTAAAAGCAAAGAGAAGACACTCTCGCTGTTTCCTGTATGTTTGTATGTCACTTTTGCTGTGCATTGTATTCTTTTTTCTATGTCGTTGTAAAACTCTGCACATTGTGCTATGATACCAAGTCCACCAGAGAGACAGACAACTTTTAAACACGCCAGCGCAATGCGCTGCCAGTCCTAAGCCTGGATAAAGTGTGAAGGGAAGTTGAGAGTCACCCGACACTTCATAATAAGGTACAAAAGAAAAAAAAATAATTCACAGGTCCTTGACACCCAACCCACATAACCCCTTCCTCTTAGAGGAGGGGGGGATACACCGAAAAAATTTCACACGATACCTACATCCAACCCACACAACCCCTTCCTATTGGACGGTGGGAATACACCAAAAAATTTTCACACGCTACCTACAACCAACCCACATAGCCCCTTCCTCTTATGGAAGGGGGGGGGGGGGGAGAGTACACCGAAAAAATTTCACACGATACCTACACCTAATCCACATAACCCCTTCCTTTTGGACGGTGGGAATACACCAAAAAAATTTCACACGCTACCTACAACCAACCAACATAACCCCTTCCTCTTATGGGGGGGAGAGTACACCGAAAAAATTTCACACGATACCTACACCTAATCCACATAACCCCTTCCTTTTGGACGGTGGGAATACACCAAAAAAATTTCACACGCTACCTACAACCAACCAACATAACCCCTTCCTCTATGGGGGGGGAGAGTACACCGAAAAATTTTCACAGGATACCTACACCCAACCGAAATAACCCCTTCCTATTGGACGGTGGGATTACACCAAAAAATTTTCACAAGCTACCTACAACCAACCGACATGACCCCTTCCTGTTAGGGGGGAGAGTTCACCGAAAAAATTTCACACGATACCTACACCCAACCAACATAACCCCTTCCTCTTAGAGGGGGGGGGGAATACACAAAAAAATTTTCACACGCTACCTAAAACCAAGCCACATAACCCCTTCCTGTTAGGGGGGAGAGTACACCGAAAAAATTTCACGCGACACCTACACCCTAACCACATAACCACTTCCCCTTAGAGCGGGGGGAATACACCAAACATTAAATTATTTTCACACGGCATCGAAACCCAATTCACAAAACACCTCCCTGTTATTTTGTTCGAAGGGTTGGAGGAGGAGGTCAGAACACTTAAAAAGTAAATTCACACGCTGGTGACCCTCCACCCCACAAGTCTCTTCCTGCGTTTACATTAATCTCCGCCCTACCCGCGGTCAGTAGAGGACACCGATGGTATTGGAATGACCGCCGTCCGTCGGATGGGACATTAGGCCGTGGCTCCGTGTGCGGGAGGGCCATATCCTGTGCACGTTAAAGAACACGCTGGATGGCCTTGAGGGGAGTCTACCATCTTGTCCCCCCACTGGGTGATCCAGTGGGTACCCCCCAACCTCCTCTGAGCCTTCGTGGTCTATGGGACCTGGACCTTTAGCCCATTGTGTGCAAAAAAAGTGCTGCTCAGAAGTAAGAAAGACCGACACGACCCAAGCGGTAGGAACAAGTGAGCAAATAAAATCCCAGGAATAATGCCAATTCCTAAGAAAAACCTAGAAAACCTTTAAAAAAAAAAATCCAGTGAATCACTCTACTCTAGGAGAAACAGCATATAACTCACGTCTGTGGAAAGCAGAGGTATGGGCACGATCGAACCTCTAAATGGATCGCACAACCCATAGACCCTCTCCTACAGAAGAACTAAAAGAAATAAAACGATAGTGTGACAAAAAAAAAAGGGATCGCATAACACACTTGCTCTGAAATTCTCCGTCGACAGGAAGGAAAGGGAATGGAAGTCTCCGTTTGATCAAAGGCCGAGTAAAACAACCACGAATCCATAGCATCGTTTTTCGAAGCCAACCGATAACAATTGAGGAGCAACAATTGTTTTTTTCGAATTCCAATTGTTGCGCAGCGAAAATAATATACGATATGAAAGCCTTCAGAGAGTACTGTTGCGTAGGGCAGACCGTTGCTACGTCATATATAGGTTGTCCTTTGTTGTCAGATTTAGATTTTTCCGTGTTAGATTCATTTTTCAGTTTTACACTTTTATACCTCTCTAAAATCATCCGGACAATTAAGGGAAGTGCGGTGAGTAGCCGTTAGTTTCTTATGCAGTGAAAAATTATTCCGACAGAATTACCTCACACTATATATACCAATAAATCGGAAAACTTCAAAATACGATCTCCCCTTATAAACTGATATACGTTTGCGAAATCATATAGAGTAATTAAAGGATGTTCAGAAAAGCTTTTCCCAAACAAGCATAGCAGGGCAAAACGTAAAGGTAACTTCACCCAAGCGGTTAGAAATTACTCTAGCAAATGAAAGCTTATTTACTCTAGCAAAATAAGCTTAATATAATAGCTTATTTACTCTAGAATGGCTTATTTACTGTAGCAAATGAAAGAATTTAATAAGAAGAAAATTTTCCGTTTCATTTAGGCAAAAATAGCTGAGATATTTTATTTAAATAAACGACATTTTTTTCTCCATTATTCGTTAAGGCAAAAATATATTAATTTGGATCCTTTCTAACGTTTATGCCAGACGAAACGATTCCTACAGCAAAATCAGTCCCAATTTAGATCAAAAACAACATTTGATAAACTCTTCTAGAGTTCCATGCGTTGGTAGAATAGAAAGATATGACGGAAATTTCAAGAAAAAAAGTCTATTATTAACCTTTCAACGATGGTAACGAAATCGAATTGTCAACACGTGAGTAGTTTGACGATCGGTAAACATCTGGTATTGAATTATTTTAGAAACATTTGGTACTGGTTGTTTATTTTATTAGGAAAATTACTTTAAAATTTCCTATCATTATCTTATAAACTTTAATAAACTTTTGTATACTCTACTTGCCCCATATTCTTCTCGCATATATAGCACTGTCTCGTTTGCAGGTGACGTCACGCTGGAAAAAATGAAATAAAAAAAAATATATACATATACATATGTACCACTCGGTGGAGCAAGGGAAAAAAATGGGGATAGGTGAACAAAAATTAGTTCCCATGCTTGCACATAGATGGCAGCGCGAAACCCGAACCTTGTACGACCGGTAGTAGGTAAACCCCTGGGTTTTCTCCCTGACGCCAACGTGTTTTACTAATCCCCTGGGTTTTCCCGCTGACGCCAACGGGTTTTACAACTCGTGCCACTGAGTGCAACGCCCGTCCCTTTGCTCTGCGACCACTGACAGCTACAGACGTGCGTTTTCCAGCTCCCGACTTTACCTCATAGTAACCTTTTCGCTTACTCTTTGGTTCAGTATTCTTCAGCATAGTCTGTAGTGGTCTTTAGTCGACGCACTACTGATTTATATTAGCTCTACCAATTCTAATTATTAATTTTTTTCTCCTTCTTTTGCAGTGACCTGAGCTGGATTCCACCATGTCCGTTCCAGTTGCAGCGACGAAGGGAGTAGAGGAAGAGCGTGCCAACGCCACCACAGCCACCAAGATGGTTCCACCCGATGGAGGATACGGGTGGGCCGTCGCTGGTGGCTGCTTTCTCATAACCTTTCTCCTTTCAGGATTCGTCAAGTCCTTCAGCGCTCTGAAGGTGGCGATCTTCCTGGAGTTTCCTGATACATCTCCGTCCCAGGCGGCCTGGATCCCGGGGCTGCTAGGAACCCTATCGCTGGTCTTCTCACCGGTGACAGGGATCCTCATGTCTACCTTCGGATACAGGCCGCTCGTGTGTCTGGGCGGATTGCTGTGCAGCGCTGGCCTTGCCCTCAGCTACCTGGCCACCTCCGGTTCCTTCCTCATAGGTACCATTGGAGGCCTCATGGGGGTCGGTGCATCCTTTGCCATCACCACGGCATAGTGTGCACTGGAAAGTACTTCACGACACGGAGGCCGGCAGCGATGGCCGTCGCCCTGTCGGGAGGCTGCTTCGGGGCCATGGCCCTGCCCACTGCGATCAACGAGCTGCTGCTGGCGGTCGGCCTGCACTACACGTTCCTCGTGCTGGCCGGCTGCTTCACGCTCATCGCAGTCTGCGGCCTGCTCTTCGTTCGGCCCGAGAGCCGCTTCCGCGAGGTGCCCGCCGGCGGCAGCAACGATGCCGTCGTCGTGACCCCCGCGGAAGCTGGAGAGCTGGCACCCAGATCCTGCGCGAAGGTGGTCGCCGAGAGGCTGTCCCTCCGTTTCCTCACGGACGGCCTGTTCCTCCTCACGAGCGCTTCCATCTTCGCGATGGTATGGGCAACCCTCACTTCCTGCACTACATTCCCCAGCACGCCAAGTCGCTGGGGATCGAGAAGAGCAGTGCCATGCTGCTTCTCGCCTACTCTGCTGCCGGCGACCTGGTCGTGCGCCTCTCGTATGGTCTTCTCGCCAGCCGCTCTCCCCTGCCGAGGACGGCCGAATACATCGCGGCCGTCTCCGTCTCGGCTGCAGCCGTCATCTCACTGCCTTTCTGCCGCGAGTACTGGCAGCTTGTTGTTGCCTCCGTCGCCGCAGGAGTGGGAACCGGAGTGTGGACCATCCTGATCCCCCTCCTGCTTAGCTCGAATCACGGAGTCGACAACATGAACGGCACCTTCACCCTGGTGCGGCTCTTCCAGGGAGTGGCCAACCTCATCTACCCTCCCGTGGCAGGGACTGCTCCGGTCCACCGGTGGCGACCGTGCAGTCCTGCTCTTCATGGGATCGAAGATGTGTGTGGCCACGGCCTTCGGCGTCGCCTTGCACGTCTCTGCTGTCTTGATCCAGAGGAGGGGTCGGGCGGCAGCGTCGCTCAAGGAACGGCTCGACGTCTTCACCACCGCAGTGTGATGTCGCAGCTATCGGGAAGCGGCCTCCCCTTCCGGGACTGACTGCCATGTCCGGGAAGGGTTTGGCATCCTAAACAGGAAAAACTGAAAAAAGAATTAAGTGAAAATCAAAAAACCAAAAAAAAAAAAATATTTAAATGTTCAAAAATAAAAAAAAAAAAAATTTAAATGTTCAAAAATAAAAAAAAAATATAAAAAATTTCTTAAAAGCAAAGAGAAGACACTCTCGCTGTTTCCTGTATGTTTGTATGTCACTTTTGCTGTGCATTGTATTCTTTTTTCTATGTCGTTGTAAAACTCTGCACATTGTGCTATGATACCAAGTCCACCAGAGAGACAGACAACTTTTAAACACGCCAGCGCAATGCGCTGCCAGTCCTAAGCCTGGATAAAGTGTGAAGGGAAGTTGAGAGTCACCCGACACTTCATAATAAGGTACAAAAGAAAAAAAAATAATTCACAGGTCCTTGACACCCAACCCACATAACCCCTTCCTCTTAGAGGAGGGGGGGATACACCGAAAAAATTTCACACGATACCTACATCCAACCCACACAACCCCTTCTATTGGACGGTGGGAATACACCAAAAAATTTTCACACGCTACCTACAACCAACCCACATAGCCCCTTCCTCTTATGGAAGGGGGGGGGGGGGGGAGAGTACACCGAAAAATTTCACACGATACCTACACCTAATCCACATAACCCCTTCCTTTTGGACGGTGGGAATACACCAAAAAAATTTCACACGCTACCTACAACCAACCAACATAACCCCTTCCTCTTATGGGGGGGAGAGTACACCGAAAAAATTTCACACGATACCTACACCTAATCCACATAACCCCTTCCTTTTGGACGGTGGGAATACACCAAAAAAATTTCACACGCTACCTACAACCAACCAACATAACCCCTTCCTCTTATGGGGGGGGGAGAGTACACCGAAAAATTTTCACAGGATACCTACACCCAACCGAAATAACCCCCTTCCTATTGGACGGTGGGATTACACCAAAAAATTTTCACAAGCTACCTACAACCAACCGACATGACCCCTTCCTGTTAGGGGGGGAGAGTTCACCGAAAAAATTTCACACGATACCTACACCCAACCAACATAACCCCTTCCTCTTAGAGGGGGGGGGGAATACACAAAAAAATTTTCACACGCTACCTAAAACCAAGCCACATAACCCCTTCCTGTTAGGGGGGAGAGTACACCGAAAAAATTTCACGCGACACCTACACCCTAACCACATAACCACTTCCCCTTAGAGCGGGGGAATACACCAAACATTAAATTATTTTCACACGGCATCGAAACCCAATTCACAAAACACCTCCCTGTTATTTTGTTCGAAGGGTTGGAGGAGGAGGTCAGAACACTTAAAAAGTAAATTCACACGCTGGTGACCCTCCACCCACAAGTCTCTTCCTGCGTTTACATTAATCTCCGCCCTACCCGCGGTCAGTAGAGGACACCGATGGTATTGGAATGACCGCCGTCCGTCGGATGGGACATTAGGCCGTGGCTCCGTGTGCGGGAGGGCCATATCCTGTGCACGTTAAAGAACACGCTGGATGGCCTTGAGGGGAGTCTACCATCTTGTCCCCCCACTGGGTGATCCAGTGGGTACCCCCCAACCTCCTCTGAGCCTTCGTGGTCTATGGGACCTGGACCTTTAGCCCATTGTGTGCAAAAAAAGTGCTGCTCAGAAGTAAGAAAGACCGACACGACCCAAGCGGTAGGAACAAGTGAGCAAATAAAATCCCAGGAATAATGCCAATTCCTAAGAAAAACCTAGAAAACCTTTAAAAAAAAAAAATCCAGTGAATCACTCTACTCTAGGAGAAACAGCATATAACTCACGTCTGTGGAAAGCAGAGGTATGGGCACGATCGAACCTCTAAATGGATCGCACAACCCATAGACCCTCTCCTACAGAAGAACTAAAAGAAATAAAACGATAGTGTGACAAAAAAAAAAGGGATCGCATAACACACTTGCTCTGAAATTCTCCGTCGACAGGAAGGAAAGGGAATGGAAGTCTCCGTTTGATCAAAGGCCGAGTAAAACAACCACGAATCCATAGCATCGTTTTTCGAAGCCAACCGATAACAATTGAGGAGCAACAATTGTTTTTTTCGAATTCCAATTGTTGCGCAGCGAAAATAATATACGATATGAAAGCCTTCAGAGAGTACTGTTGCGTAGGGCAGACCGTTGCTACGTCATATATAGGTTGTCCTTTGTTGTCAGATTTAGATTTTTCCGTGTTAGATTCATTTTTCAGTTTTACACTTTTATACCTCTCTAAAATCATCCGGACAATTAAGGGAAGTGCGGTGAGTAGCCGTTAGTTTCTTATGCAGTGAAAAATTATTCCGACAGAATTACCTCACACTATATATACCAATAAATCGGAAAACTTCAAAATACGATCTCCCCTTATAAACTGATATACGTTTGCGAAATCATATAGAGTAATTAAAGGATGTTCAGAAAAGCTTTTCGCAAACAAGCATAGCAGGGCAAAACGTAAAGGTAACTTCACCCAAGCGGTTAGAAATTACTCTAGCAAATGAAAGCTTATTTACTCTAGCAAAATAAGCTTAATATAATAGCTTATTTACTCTAGAATGGCTTATTTACTGTAGCAAATGAAAGAATTTAATAAGAAGAAAATTTTCCGTTTCATTTAGGCAAAAATAGCTGAGATATTTTATTTAAATAAACGACATTTTTTTCTCCATTATTCGTTAAGGCAAAAATATATTAATTTGGATCCTTTCTAACGTTTATGCCAGACGAAACGATTCCTACAGCAAAATCAGTCCCAATTTAGATCAAAAACAACATTTGATAAACTCTTCTAGAGTTCCATGCGTTGGTAGAATAGAAAGATATGACGGAAATTTCAAGAAAAAAAGTCTATTATTAACCTTTCAACGATGGTAACGAAATCGAATTGTCAACACGTGAGTAGTTTGACGATCGGTAAACATCTGGTATTGAATTATTTTAGAAACATTTGGTACTGGTTGTTTATTTTATTAGGAAAATTACTTTAAAATTTCCTATCATTATCTTATAAACTTTAATAAACTTTTGTATACTCTACTTGCCCCATATTCTTCTCGCATATATAGCACTGTCTCGTTTGCAGGTGACGTCACGCTGGAAAAAATGAAATAAAAAAAAATATATACATATACATATGTACCACTCGGTGGAGCAAGGGAAAAAAATGGGGATAGGTGAACAAAAATTAGTTCCCATGCTTGCACATAGATGGCAGCGCGAAACCCGAACCTTGTACGACCGGTAGTAGGTAAACCCCTGGGTTTTCTCCCTGACGCCAACGTGTTTTACTAATCCCCTGGGTTTTCCCGCTGACGCCAACGGGTTTTACAACTCGTGCCACTGAGTGCAACGCCCGTCCCTTTGCTCTGCGACCACTGACAGCTACAGACGTGCGTTTTCCAGCTCCCGACTTTACCTCATAGTAACCTTTTCGCTTACTCTTTGGTTCAGTATTCTTCAGCATAGTCTGTAGTGGTCTTTAGTCGACGCACTACTGATTTATATTAGCTCTACCAATTCTAATTATTAATTTTTTTCTCCTTCTTTTGCAGTGACCTGAGCTGGATTCCACCATGTCCGTTCCAGTTGCAGCGACGAAGGGAGTAGAGGAAGAGCGTGCCAACGCCACCACAGCCACCAAGATGGTTCCACCCGATGGAGGATACGGGTGGGCCGTCGCTGGTGGCTGCTTTCTCATAACCTTTCTCCTTTCAGGATTCATCAAGTCCTTCAGCGCTCTGAAGGTGGCGATCTTCCTGGAGTTTCCTGATACATCTCCGTCCCAGGCGGCCTGGATCCCGGGGCTGCTAGGAACCCTATCGCTGGTCTTCTCACCGGTGACAGGGATCCTCATGTCTACCTTCGGATACAGGCCGCTCGTGTGTCTGGGCGGATTGCTGTGCAGCGCTGGCCTTGCCCTCAGCTACCTGGCCACCTCCGGTTCCTTCCTCATAGGTACCATTGGAGGCCTCATGGGGGTCGGTGCATCCTTTGCCATCACCACCGGCATAGTGTGCACTGGAAAGTACTTCACGACACGGAGGCCGGCAGCGATGGCCGTCGCCCTGTCGGGAGGCTGCTTCGGGGCCATGGCCCTGCCCACTGCGATCAACGAGCTGCTGCTGGCGGTCGGCCTGCACTACACGTTCCTCGTGCTGGCCGGCTGCTTCACGCTCATCGCAGTCTGCGGCCTGCTCTTCGTTCGGCCCGAGAGCCGCTTCCGCGAGGTGCCCGCCGGCGGCAGCAACGATGCCGTCGTCGTGACCCCCGCGGAAGCTGGAGAGCTGGCACCCAGATCCTGCGCGAAGGTGGTCGCCGAGAGGCTGTCCCTCCGTTTCCTCACGGACGGCCTGTTCCTCCTCACGAGCGCTTCCATCTTCGCGATGGGTATGGGCAACCCTCACTTCCTGCACTACATTCCCCAGCACGCCAAGTCGCTGGGGATCGAGAAGAGCAGTGCCATGCTGCTTCTCGCCTACTCTGCTGCCGGCGACCTGGTCGTGCGCCTCTCGTATGGTCTTCTCGCCAGCCGCTCTCCCCTGCCGAGGACGGCCGAATACATCGCGGCCGTCTCCGTCTCGGCTGCAGCCGTCATCTCACTGCCTTTCTGCCGCGAGTACTGGCAGCTTGTTGTTGCCTCCGTCGCCGCAGGAGTGGGAACCGGAGTGTGGACCATCCTGATCCCCCTCCTGCTTAGCTCGAATCACGGAGTCGACAACATGAACGGCACCTTCACCCTGGTGCGGCTCTTCCAGGGAGTGGCCAACCTCATCTACCCTCCCGTGGCAGGACTGCTCCGGTCCACCGGTGGCGACCGTGCAGTCCTGCTCTTCATGGGATCGAAGATGTGTGTGGCCACGGCCTTCGGCGTCGCCTTGCACGTCTCTGCTGTCTTGATCCAGAGGAGGGGTCGGGCGGCAGCGTCGCTCAAGGAACGGCTCGACGTCTTCACCACCGCAGTGTGATGTCGCAGCTATCGGGAAGCGGCCTCCCCTTCCGGGACTGACTGCCATGTCCGGGAAGGGTTTGGCATCCTAAACAGGAAAAACTGAAAAAAGAATTAAGTGAAAATCAAAAAACCAAAAAAAAAAAAATATTTAAATGTTCAAAAATAAAAAAAAAAAAAATTTAAATGTTCAAAAATAAAAAAAAAATATAAAAAATTTCTTAAAAGCAAAGAGAAGACACTCTCGCTGTTTCCTGTATGTTTGTATGTCACTTTTGCTGTGCATTGTATTCTTTTTTCTATGTCGTTGTAAAACTCTGCACATTGTGCTATGATACCAAGTCCACCAGAGAGACAGACAACTTTTAAACACGCCAGCGCAATGCGCTGCCAGTCCTAAGCCTGGATAAAGTGTGAAGGGAAGTTGAGAGTCACCCGACACTTCATAATAAGGTACAAAAGAAAAAAAAAATAATTCACAGGTCCTTGACACCCAACCCACATAACCCCTTCCTCTTAGAGGAGGGGGGGATACACCGAAAAAATTTCACACGATACCTACATCCAACCCACACAACCCCTTCCTATTGGACGGTGGGAATACACCAAAAAATTTTCACACGCTACCTACAACCAACCCACATAGCCCCTTCCTCTTATGGAAGGGGGGGGGGGGAGAGTACACCGAAAAAATTTCACACGATACCTACACCTAATCCACATAACCCCTTCCTTTTGGACGGTGGGAATACACCAAAAAAATTTCACACGCTACCTACAACCAACCAACATAACCCCTTCCTCTTATGGGGGGGAGAGTACACCGAAAAAATTTCACACGATACCTACACCTAATCCACATAACCCCTTCCTTTTGGACGGTGGGAATACACCAAAAAAATTTCACACGCTACCTACAACCAACCAACATAACCCCTTCCTCTTATGGGGGGGGAGAGTACACCGAAAAATTTTCACAGGATACCTACACCCAACCGAAATAACCCCTTCCTATTGGACGGTGGGATTACACCAAAAAATTTTCACAAGCTACCTACAACCAACCGACATGACCCCTTCCTGTTAGGGGGGGAGAGTTCACCGAAAAAATTTCACACGATACCTACACCCAACCAACATAACCCCTTCCTCTTAGAGGGGGGGGGAATACACAAAAAAATTTTCACACGCTACCTAAAACCAAGCCACATAACCCCTTCCTGTTAGGGGGGAGAGTACACCGAAAAAATTTCACGCGACACCTACACCCTAACCACATAACCACTTCCCCTTAGAGCGGGGGAATACACCAAACATTAAATTATTTTCACACGGCATCGAAACCCAATTCACAAAACACCTCCCTGTTATTTTGTTCGAAGGGTTGGAGGAGGAGGTCAGAACACTTAAAAAGTAAATTCACACGCTGGTGACCCTCCACCCACAAGTCTCTTCCTGCGTTTACATTAATCTCCGCCCTACCCGCGGTCAGTAGAGGACACCGATGGTATTGGAATGACCGCCGTCCGTCGGATGGGACATTAGGCCGTGGCTCCGTGTGCGGGAGGGCCATATCCTGTGCACGTTAAAGAACACGCTGGATGGCCTTGAGGGGAGTCTACCATCTTGTCCCCCCACTGGGTGATCCAGTGGGTACCCCCCAACCTCCTCTGAGCCTTCGTGGTCTATGGGACCTGGACCTTTAGCCCATTGTGTGCAAAAAAAGTGCTGCTCAGAAGTAAGAAAGACCGACACGACCCAAGCGGTAGGAACAAGTGAGCAAATAAAATCCCAGGAATAATGCCAATTCCTAAGAAAAACCTAGAAAACCTTTAAAAAAAAAAAATCCAGTGAATCACTCTACTCTAGGAGAAACAGCATATAACTCACGTCTGTGGAAAGCAGAGGTATGGGCACGATCGAACCTCTAAATGGATCGCACAACCCATAGACCCTCTCCTACAGAAGAACTAAAAGAAATAAAACGATAGTGTGACAAAAAAAAAAGGGATCGCATAACACACTTGCTCTGAAATTCTCCGTCGACAGGAAGGAAAGGGAATGGAAGTCTCCGTTTGATCAAAGGCCGAGTAAAACAACCACGAATCCATAGCATCGTTTTTCGAAGCCAACCGATAACAATTGAGGAGCAACAATTGTTTTTTTCGAATTCCAATTGTTGCGCAGCGAAAATAATATACGATATGAAAGCCTTCAGAGAGTACTGTTGCGTAGGGCAGACCGTTGCTACGTCATATATAGGTTGTCCTTTGTTGTCAGATTTAGATTTTTCCGTGTTAGATTCATTTTTCAGTTTTACACTTTTATACCTCTCTAAAATCATCCGGACAATTAAGGGAAGTGCGGTGAGTAGCCGTTAGTTTCTTATGCAGTGAAAAATTATTCCGACAGAATTACCTCACACTATATATACCAATAAATCGGAAAACTTCAAAATACGATCTCCCCTTATAAACTGATATACGTTTGCGAAATCATATAGAGTAATTAAAGGATGTTCAGAAAAGCTTTTCGCAAACAAGCATAGCAGGGCAAAACGTAAAGGTAACTTCACCCAAGCGGTTAGAAATTACTCTAGCAAATGAAAGCTTATTTACTCTAGCAAAATAAGCTTAATATAATAGCTTATTTACTCTAGAATGGCTTATTTACTGTAGCAAATGAAAGAATTTAATAAGAAGAAAATTTTCCGTTTCATTTAGGCAAAAATAGCTGAGATATTTTATTTAAATAAACGACATTTTTTTCTCCATTATTCGTTAAGGCAAAAATATATTAATTTGGATCCTTTCTAACGTTTATGCCAGACGAAACGATTCCTACAGCAAAATCAGTCCCAATTTAGATCAAAAACAACATTTGATAAACTCTTCTAGAGTTCCATGCGTTGGTAGAATAGAAAGATATGACGGAAATTTCAAGAAAAAAAGTCTATTATTAACCTTTCAACGATGGTAACGAAATCGAATTGTCAACACGTGAGTAGTTTGACGATCGGTAAACATCTGGTATTGAATTATTTTAGAAACATTTGGTACTGGTTGTTTATTTTATTAGGAAAATTACTTTAAAATTTCCTATCATTATCTTATAAACTTTAATAAACTTTTGTATACTCTACTTGCCCCATATTCTTCTCGCATATATAGCACTGTCTCGTTTGCAGGTGACGTCACGCTGGAAAAAATGAAATAAAAAAAAATATATACATATACATATGTACCACTCGGTGGAGCAAGGGAAAAAAATGGGGATAGGTGAACAAAAATTAGTTCCCATGCTTGCACATAGATGGCAGCGCGAAACCCGAACCTTGTACGACCGGTAGTAGGTAAACCCCTGGGTTTTCTCCCTGACGCCAACGTGTTTTACTAATCCCCTGGGTTTTCCCGCTGACGCCAACGGGTTTTACAACTCGTGCCACTGAGTGCAACGCCCGTCCCTTTGCTCTGCGACCACTGACAGCTACAGACGTGCGTTTTCCAGCTCCCGACTTTACCTCATAGTAACCTTTTCGCTTACTCTTTGGTTCAGTATTCTTCAGCATAGTCTGTAGTGGTCTTTAGTCGACGCACTACTGATTTATATTAGCTCTACCAATTCTAATTATTAATTTTTTTCTCCTTCTTTTGCAGTGACCTGAGCTGGATTCCACCATGTCCGTTCCAGTTGCAGCGACGAAGGGAGTAGAGGAAGAGCGTGCCAACGCCACCACAGCCACCAAGATGGTTCCACCCGATGGAGGATACGGGTGGGCCGTCGCTGGTGGCTGCTTTCTCATAACCTTTCTCCTTTCAGGATTCGTCAAGTCCTTCAGCGCTCTGAAGGTGGCGATCTTCCTGGAGTTTCCTGATACATCTCCGTCCCAGGCGGCCTGGATCCCGGGGCTGCTAGGAACCCTATCGCTGGTCTTCTCACCGGTGACAGGGATCCTCATGTCTACCTTCGGATACAGGCCGCTCGTGTGTCTGGGCGGATTGCTGTGCAGCGCTGGCCTTGCCCTCAGCTACCTGGCCACCTCCGGTTCCTTCCTCATAGGTACCATTGGAGGCCTCATGGGGGTCGGTGCATCCTTTGCCATCACCACCGGCATAGTGTGCACTGGAAAGTACTTCACGACACGGAGGCCGGCAGCGATGGCCGTCGCCCTGTCGGGAGGCTGCTTCGGGGCCATGGCCCTGCCCACTGCGATCAACGAGCTGCTGCTGGCGGTCGGCCTGCACTACACGTTCCTCGTGCTGGCCGGCTGCTTCACGCTCATCGCAGTCTGCGGCCTGCTCTTCGTTCGGCCCGAGAGCCGCTTCCGCGAGGTGCCCGCCGGCGGCAGCAACGATGCCGTCGTCGTGACCCCCGCGGAAGCTGGAGAGCTGGCACCCAGATCCTGCGCGAAGGTGGTCGCCGAGAGGCTGTCCCTCCGTTTCCTCACGGACGGCCTGTTCCTCCTCACGAGCGCTTCCATCTTCGCGATGGGTATGGGCAACCCTCACTTCCTGCACTACATTCCCCAGCACGCCAAGTCGCTGGGGATCGAGAAGAGCAGTGCCATGCTGCTTCTCGCCTACTCTGCTGCCGGCGACCTGGTCGTGCGCCTCTCGTATGGTCTTCTCGCCAGCCGCTCTCCCCTGCCGAGGACGGCCGAATACATCGCGGCCGTCTCCGTCTCGGCTGCAGCCGTCATCTCACTGCCTTTCTGCCGCGAGTACTGGCAGCTTGTTGTTGCCTCCGTCGCCGCAGGAGTGGGAACCGGAGTGTGGACCATCCTGATCCCCCTCCTGCTTAGCTCGAATCACGGAGTCGACAACATGAACGGCACCTTCACCCTGGTGCGGCTCTTCCAGGGAGTGGCCAACCTCATCTACCCTCCCGTGGCAGGACTGCTCCGGTCCACCGGTGGCGACCGTGCAGTCCTGCTCTTCATGGGATCGAAGATGTGTGTGGCCACGGCCTTCGGCGTCGCCTTGCACGTCTCTGCTGTCTTGATCCAGAGGAGGGGTCGGGCGGCAGCGTCGCTCAAGGAACGGCTCGACGTCTTCACCACCGCAGTGTGATGTCGCAGCTATCGGGAAGCGGCCTCCCCTTCCGGGACTGACTGCCATGTCCGGGAAGGGTTTGGCATCCTAAACAGGAAAAACTGAAAAAAGAATTAAGTGAAAATCAAAAAACCAAAAAAAAAAAAATATTTAAATGTTCAAAAATAAAAAAAAAAAAAATTTAAATGTTCAAAAATAAAAAAAAAATATAAAAAATTTCTTAAAAGCAAAGAGAAGACACTCTCGCTGTTTCCTGTATGTTTGTATGTCACTTTTGCTGTGCATTGTATTCTTTTTTCTATGTCGTTGTAAAACTCTGCACATTGTGCTATGATACCAAGTCCACCAGAGAGACAGACAACTTTTAAACACGCCAGCGCAATGCGCTGCCAGTCCTAAGCCTGGATAAAGTGTGAAGGGAAGTTGAGAGTCACCCGACACTTCATAATAAGGTACAAAAGAAAAAAAAAATAATTCACAGGTCCTTGACACCCAACCCACATAACCCCTTCCTCTTAGAGGAGGGGGGGATACACCGAAAAAATTTCACACGATACCTACATCCAACCCACACAACCCCTTCCTATTGGACGGTGGGAATACACCAAAAAATTTTCACACGCTACCTACAACCAACCCACATAGCCCCTTCCTCTTATGGAAGGGGGGGGGGGGGGAGAGTACACCGAAAAAATTTCACACGATACCTACACCTAATCCACATAACCCCTTCCTTTTGGACGGTGGGAATACACCAAAAAAATTTCACACGCTACCTACAACCAACCAACATAACCCCTTCCTCTTATGGGGGGGAGAGTACACCGAAAAAATTTCACACGATACCTACACCTAATCCACATAACCCCTTCCTTTTGGACGGTGGGAATACACCAAAAAAATTTCACACGCTACCTACAACCAACCAACATAACCCCTTCCTCTTATGGGGGGGGAGAGTACACCGAAAAATTTTCACAGGATACCTACACCCAACCGAAATAACCCCTTCCTATTGGACGGTGGGATTACACCAAAAAATTTTCACAAGCTACCTACAACCAACCGACATGACCCCTTCCTGTTAGGGGGGGAGAGTTCACCGAAAAAATTTCACACGATACCTACACCCAACCAACATAACCCCTTCCTCTTAGAGGGGGGGGGGAATACACAAAAAAATTTTCACACGCTACCTAAAACCAAGCCACATAACCCCTTCCTGTTAGGGGGGAGAGTACACCGAAAAAATTTCACGCGACACCTACACCCTAACCACATAACCACTTCCCCTTAGAGCGGGGGAATACACCAAACATTAAATTATTTTCACACGGCATCGAAACCCAATTCACAAAACACCTCCCTGTTATTTTGTTCGAAGGGTTGGAGGAGGAGGTCAGAACACTTAAAAAGTAAATTCACACGCTGGTGACCCTCCACCCACAAGTCTCTTCCTGCGTTTACATTAATCTCCGCCCTACCCGCGGTCAGTAGAGGACACCGATGGTATTGGAATGACCGCCGTCCGTCGGATGGGACATTAGGCCGTGGCTCCGTGTGCGGGAGGGCCATATCCTGTGCACGTTAAAGAACACGCTGGATGGCCTTGAGGGGAGTCTACCATCTTGTCCCCCCACTGGGTGATCCAGTGGGTACCCCCCAACCTCCTCTGAGCCTTCGTGGTCTATGGGACCTGGACCTTTAGCCCATTGTGTGCAAAAAAAGTGCTGCTCAGAAGTAAGAAAGACCGACACGACCCAAGCGGTAGGAACAAGTGAGCAAATAAAATCCCAGGAATAATGCCAATTCCTAAGAAAAACCTAGAAAACCTTTAAAAAAAAAAAATCCAGTGAATCACTCTACTCTAGGAGAAACAGCATATAACTCACGTCTGTGGAAAGCAGAGGTATGGGCACGATCGAACCTCTAAATGGATCGCACAACCCATAGACCCTCTCCTACAGAAGAACTAAAAGAAATAAAACGATAGTGTGACAAAAAAAAAAGGGATCGCATAACACACTTGCTCTGAAATTCTCCGTCGACAGGAAGGAAAGGGAATGGAAGTCTCCGTTTGATCAAAGGCCGAGTAAAACAACCACGAATCCATAGCATCGTTTTTCGAAGCCAACCGATAACAATTGAGGAGCAACAATTGTTTTTTTCGAATTCCAATTGTTGCGCAGCGAAAATAATATACGATATGAAAGCCTTCAGAGAGTACTGTTGCGTAGGGCAGACCGTTGCTACGTCATATATAGGTTGTCCTTTGTTGTCAGATTTAGATTTTTCCGTGTTAGATTCATTTTTCAGTTTTACACTTTTATACCTCTCTAAAATCATCCGGACAATTAAGGGAAGTGCGGTGAGTAGCCGTTAGTTTCTTATGCAGTGAAAAATTATTCCGACAGAATTACCTCACACTATATATACCAATAAATCGGAAAACTTCAAAATACGATCTCCCCTTATAAACTGATATACGTTTGCGAAATCATATAGAGTAATTAAAGGATGTTCAGAAAAGCTTTTCGCAAACAAGCATAGCAGGGCAAAACGTAAAGGTAACTTCACCCAAGCGGTTAGAAATTACTCTAGCAAATGAAAGCTTATTTACTCTAGCAAAATAAGCTTAATATAATAGCTTATTTACTCTAGAATGGCTTATTTACTGTAGCAAATGAAAGAATTTAATAAGAAGAAAATTTTCCGTTTCATTTAGGCAAAAATAGCTGAGATATTTTATTTAAATAAACGACATTTTTTTCTCCATTATTCGTTAAGGCAAAAATATATTAATTTGGATCCTTTCTAACGTTTATGCCAGACGAAACGATTCCTACAGCAAAATCAGTCCCAATTTAGATCAAAAACAACATTTGATAAACTCTTCTAGAGTTCCATGCGTTGGTAGAATAGAAAGATATGACGGAAATTTCAAGAAAAAAAGTCTATTATTAACCTTTCAACGATGGTAACGAAATCGAATTGTCAACACGTGAGTAGTTTGACGATCGGTAAACATCTGGTATTGAATTATTTTAGAAACATTTGGTACTGGTTGTTTATTTTATTAGGAAAATTACTTTAAAATTTCCTATCATTATCTTATAAACTTTAATAAACTTTTGTATACTCTACTTGCCCCATATTCTTCTCGCATATATAGCACTGTCTCGTTTGCAGGTGACGTCACGCTGGAAAAAATGAAATAAAAAAAAATATATACATATACATATGTACCACTCGGTGGAGCAAGGGAAAAAAATGGGGATAGGTGAACAAAAATTAGTTCCCATGCTTGCACATAGATGGCAGCGCGAAACCCGAACCTTGTACGACCGGTAGTAGGTAAACCCCTGGGTTTTCTCCCTGACGCCAACGTGTTTTACTAATCCCCTGGGTTTTCCCGCTGACGCCAACGGGTTTTACAACTCGTGCCACTGAGTGCAACGCCCGTCCCTTTGCTCTGCGACCACTGACAGCTACAGACGTGCGTTTTCCAGCTCCCGACTTTACCTCATAGTAACCTTTTCGCTTACTCTTTGGTTCAGTATTCTTCAGCATAGTCTGTAGTGGTCTTTAGTCGACGCACTACTGATTTATATTAGCTCTACCAATTCTAATTATTAATTTTTTTCTCCTTCTTTTGCAGTGACCTGAGCTGGATTCCACCATGTCCGTTCCAGTTGCAGCGACGAAGGGAGTAGAGGAAGAGCGTGCCAACGCCACCACAGCCACCAAGATGGTTCCACCCGATGGAGGATACGGGTGGGCCGTCGCTGGTGGCTGCTTTCTCATAACCTTTCTCCTTTCAGGATTCGTCAAGTCCTTCAGCGCTCTGAAGGTGGCGATCTTCCTGGAGTTTCCTGATACATCTCCGTCCCAGGCGGCCTGGATCCCGGGGCTGCTAGGAACCCTATCGCTGGTCTTCTCACCGGTGACAGGGATCCTCATGTCTACCTTCGGATACAGGCCGCTCGTGTGTCTGGGCGGATTGCTGTGCAGCGCTGGCCTTGCCCTCAGCTACCTGGCCACCTCCGGTTCCTTCCTCATAGGTACCATTGGAGGCCTCATGGGGGTCGGTGCATCCTTTGCCATCACCACCGGCATAGTGTGCACTGGAAAGTACTTCACGACACGGAGGCCGGCAGCGATGGCCGTCGCCCTGTCGGGAGGCTGCTTCGGGGCCATGGCCCTGCCCACTGCGATCAACGAGCTGCTGCTGGCGGTCGGCCTGCACTACACGTTCCTCGTGCTGGCCGGCTGCTTCACGCTCATCGCAGTCTGCGGCCTGCTCTTCGTTCGGCCCGAGAGCCGCTTCCGCGAGGTGCCCGCCGGCGGCAGCAACGATGCCGTCGTCGTGACCCCCGCGGAAGCTGGAGAGCTGGCACCCAGATCCTGCGCGAAGGTGGTCGCCGAGAGGCTGTCCCTCCGTTTCCTCACGGACGGCCTGTTCCTCCTCACGAGCGCTTCCATCTTCGCGATGGGTATGGGCAACCCTCACTTCCTGCACTACATTCCCCAGCACGCCAAGTCGCTGGGGATCGAGAAGAGCAGTGCCATGCTGCTTCTCGCCTACTCTGCTGCCGGCGACCTGGTCGTGCGCCTCTCGTATGGTCTTCTCGCCAGCCGCTCTCCCCTGCCGAGGACGGCCGAATACATCGCGGCCGTCTCCGTCTCGGCTGCAGCCGTCATCTCACTGCCTTTCTGCCGCGAGTACTGGCAGCTTGTTGTTGCCTCCGTCGCCGCAGGAGTGGGAACCGGAGTGTGGACCATCCTGATCCCCCTCCTGCTTAGCTCGAATCACGGAGTCGACAACATGAACGGCACCTTCACCCTGGTGCGGCTCTTCCAGGGAGTGGCCAACCTCATCTACCCTCCCGTGGCAGGACTGCTCCGGTCCACCGGTGGCGACCGTGCAGTCCTGCTCTTCATGGGATCGAAGATGTGTGTGGCCACGGCCTTCGGCGTCGCCTTGCACGTCTCTGCTGTCTTGATCCAGAGGAGGGGTCGGGCGGCAGCGTCGCTCAAGGAACGGCTCGACGTCTTCACCACCGCAGTGTGATGTCGCAGCTATCGGGAAGCGGCCTCCCCTTCCGGGACTGACTGCCATGTCCGGGAAGGGTTTGGCATCCTAAACAGGAAAAACTGAAAAAAGAATTAAGTGAAAATCAAAAAACCAAAAAAAAAAAAATATTTAAATGTTCAAAAATAAAAAAAAAAAAATTTAAATGTTCAAAAATAAAAAAAAAATATAAAAAATTTCTTAAAAGCAAAGAGAAGACACTCTCGCTGTTTCCTGTATGTTTGTATGTCACTTTTGCTGTGCATTGTATTCTTTTTTCTATGTCGTTGTAAAACTCTGCACATTGTGCTATGATACCAAGTCCACCAGAGAGACAGACAACTTTTAAACACGCCAGCGCAATGCGCTGCCAGTCCTAAGCCTGGATAAAGTGTGAAGGGAAGTTGAGAGTCACCCGACACTTCATAATAAGGTACAAAAGAAAAAAAAAATAATTCACAGGTCCTTGACACCCAACCCACATAACCCCTTCCTCTTAGAGGAGGGGGGGATACACCGAAAAAATTTCACACGATACCTACATCCAACCCACACAACCCCTTCCTATTGGACGGTGGGAATACACCAAAAAATTTTCACACGCTACCTACAACCAACCCACATAGCCCCTTCCTCTTATGGAAGGGGGGGGGGGGGGAGAGTACACCGAAAAAATTTCACACGATACCTACACCTAATCCACATAACCCCTTCCTTTTGGACGGTGGGAATACACCAAAAAAATTTCACACGCTACCTACAACCAACCAACATAACCCCTTCCTCTTATGGGGGGGAGAGTACACCGAAAAAATTTCACACGATACCTACACCTAATCCACATAACCCCTTCCTTTTGGACGGTGGGAATACACCAAAAAAATTTCACACGCTACCTACAACCAACCAACATAACCCCTTCCTCTTATGGGGGGGGAGAGTACACCGAAAAATTTTCACAGGATACCTACACCCAACCGAAATAACCCCTTCCTATTGGACGGTGGGATTACACCAAAAAATTTTCACAAGCTACCTACAACCAACCGACATGACCCCTTCCTGTTAGGGGGGGAGAGTTCACCGAAAAAATTTCACACGATACCTACACCCAACCAACATAACCCCTTCCTCTTAGAGGGGGGGGGGAATACACAAAAAAATTTTCACACGCTACCTAAAACCAAGCCACATAACCCCTTCCTGTTAGGGGGGAGAGTACACCGAAAAAATTTCACGCGACACCTACACCCTAACCACATAACCACTTCCCCTTAGAGCGGGGGAATACACCAAACATTAAATTATTTTCACACGGCATCGAAACCCAATTCACAAAACACCTCCCTGTTATTTTGTTCGAAGGGTTGGAGGAGGAGGTCAGAACACTTAAAAAGTAAATTCACACGCTGGTGACCCTCCACCCACAAGTCTCTTCCTGCGTTTACATTAATCTCCGCCCTACCCGCGGTCAGTAGAGGACACCGATGGTATTGGAATGACCGCCGTCCGTCGGATGGGACATTAGGCCGTGGCTCCGTGTGCGGGAGGGCCATATCCTGTGCACGTTAAAGAACACGCTGGATGGCCTTGAGGGGAGTCTACCATCTTGTCCCCCCACTGGGTGATCCAGTGGGTACCCCCCAACCTCCTCTGAGCCTTCGTGGTCTATGGGACCTGGACCTTTAGCCCATTGTGTGCAAAAAAAGTGCTGCTCAGAAGTAAGAAAGACCGACACGACCCAAGCGGTAGGAACAAGTGAGCAAATAAAATCCCAGGAATAATGCCAATTCCTAAGAAAAACCTAGAAAACCTTTAAAAAAAAAAAATCCAGTGAATCACTCTACTCTAGGAGAAACAGCATATAACTCACGTCTGTGGAAAGCAGAGGTATGGGCACGATCGAACCTCTAAATGGATCGCACAACCCATAGACCCTCTCCTACAGAAGAACTAAAAGAAATAAAACGATAGTGTGACAAAAAAAAAAGGGATCGCATAACACACTTGCTCTGAAATTCTCCGTCGACAGGAAGGAAAGGGAATGGAAGTCTCCGTTTGATCAAAGGCCGAGTAAAACAACCACGAATCCATAGCATCGTTTTTCGAAGCCAACCGATAACAATTGAGGAGCAACAATTGTTTTTTTCGAATTCCAATTGTTGCGCAGCGAAAATAATATACGATATGAAAGCCTTCAGAGAGTACTGTTGCGTAGGGCAGACCGTTGCTACGTCATATATAGGTTGTCCTTTGTTGTCAGATTTAGATTTTTCCGTGTTAGATTCATTTTTCAGTTTTACACTTTTATACCTCTCTAAAATCATCCGGACAATTAAGGGAAGTGCGGTGAGTAGCCGTTAGTTTCTTATGCAGTGAAAAATTATTCCGACAGAATTACCTCACACTATATATACCAATAAATCGGAAAACTTCAAAATACGATCTCCCCTTATAAACTGATATACGTTTGCGAAATCATATAGAGTAATTAAAGGATGTTCAGAAAAGCTTTTCCCAAACAAGCATAGCAGGGCAAAACGTAAAGGTAACTTCACCCAAGCGGTTAGAAATTACTCTAGCAAATGAAAGCTTATTTACTCTAGCAAAATAAGCTTAATATAATAGCTTATTTACTCTAGAATGGCTTATTTACTGTAGCAAATGAAAGAATTTAATAAGAAGAAAATTTTCCGTTTCATTTAGGCAAAAATAGCTGAGATATTTTATTTAAATAAACGACATTTTTTTCTCCATTATTCGTTAAGGCAAAAATATATTAATTTGGATCCTTTCTAACGTTTATGCCAGACGAAACGATTCCTACAGCAAAATCAGTCCCAATTTAGATCAAAAACAACATTTGATAAACTCTTCTAGAGTTCCATGCGTTGGTAGAATAGAAAGATATGACGGAAATTTCAAGAAAAAAAGTCTATTATTAACCTTTCAACGATGGTAACGAAATCGAATTGTCAACACGTGAGTAGTTTGACGATCGGTAAACATCTGGTATTGAATTATTTTAGAAACATTTGGTACTGGTTGTTTATTTTATTAGGAAAATTACTTTAAAATTTCCTATCATTATCTTATAAACTTTAATAAACTTTTGTATACTCTACTTGCCCCATATTCTTCTCGCATATATAGCACTGTCTCGTTTGCAGGTGACGTCACGCTGGAAAAAATGAAATAAAAAAAAATATATACATATACATATGTACCACTCGGTGGAGCAAGGGAAAAAAATGGGGATAGGTGAACAAAAATTAGTTCCCATGCTTGCACATAGATGGCAGCGCGAAACCCGAACCTTGTACGACCGGTAGTAGGTAAACCCCTGGGTTTTCTCCCTGACGCCAACGTGTTTTACTAATCCCCTGGGTTTTCCCGCTGACGCCAACGGGTTTTACAACTCGTGCCACTGAGTGCAACGCCCGTCCCTTTGCTCTGCGACCACTGACAGCTACAGACGTGCGTTTTCCAGCTCCCGACTTTACCTCATAGTAACCTTTTCGCTTACTCTTTGGTTCAGTATTCTTCAGCATAGTCTGTAGTGGTCTTTAGTCGACGCACTACTGATTTATATTAGCTCTACCAATTCTAATTATTAATTTTTTTCTCCTTCTTTTGCAGTGACCTGAGCTGGATTCCACCATGTCCGTTCCAGTTGCAGCGACGAAGGGAGTAGAGGAAGAGCGTGCCAACGCCACCACAGCCACCAAGATGGTTCCACCCGATGGAGGATACGGGTGGGCCGTCGCTGGTGGCTGCTTTCTCATAACCTTTCTCCTTTCAGGATTCGTCAAGTCCTTCAGCGCTCTGAAGGTGGCGATCTTCCTGGAGTTTCCTGATACATCTCCGTCCCAGGCGGCCTGGATCCCGGGGCTGCTAGGAACCCTATCGCTGGTCTTCTCACCGGTGACAGGGATCCTCATGTCTACCTTCGGATACAGGCCGCTCGTGTGTCTGGGCGGATTGCTGTGCAGCGCTGGCCTTGCCCTCAGCTACCTGGCCACCTCCGGTTCCTTCCTCATAGGTACCATTGGAGGCCTCATGGGGGTCGGTGCATCCTTTGCCATCACCACCGGCATAGTGTGCACTGGAAAGTACTTCACGACACGGAGGCCGGCAGCGATGGCCGTCGCCCTGTCGGGAGGCTGCTTCGGGGCCATGGCCCTGCCCACTGCGATCAACGAGCTGCTGCTGGCGGTCGGCCTGCACTACACGTTCCTCGTGCTGGCCGGCTGCTTCACGCTCATCGCAGTCTGCGGCCTGCTCTTCGTTCGGCCCGAGAGCCGCTTCCGCGAGGTGCCCGCCGGCGGCAGCAACGATGCCGTCGTCGTGACCCCCGCGGAAGCTGGAGAGCTGGCACCCAGATCCTGCGCGAAGGTGGTCGCCGAGAGGCTGTCCCTCCGTTTCCTCACGGACGGCCTGTTCCTCCTCACGAGCGCTTCCATCTTCGCGATGGGTATGGGCAACCCTCACTTCCTGCACTACATTCCCCAGCACGCCAAGTCGCTGGGGATCGAGAAGAGCAGTGCCATGCTGCTTCTCGCCTACTCTGCTGCCGGCGACCTGGTCGTGCGCCTCTCGTATGGTCTTCTCGCCAGCCGCTCTCCCCTGCCGAGGACGGCCGAATACATCGCGGCCGTCTCCGTCTCGGCTGCAGCCGTCATCTCACTGCCTTTCTGCCGCGAGTACTGGCAGCTTGTTGTTGCCTCCGTCGCCGCAGGAGTGGGAACCGGAGTGTGGACCATCCTGATCCCCCTCCTGCTTAGCTCGAATCACGGAGTCGACAACATGAACGGCACCTTCACCCTGGTGCGGCTCTTCCAGGGAGTGGCCAACCTCATCTACCCTCCCGTGGCAGGACTGCTCCGGTCCACCGGTGGCGACCGTGCAGTCCTGCTCTTCATGGGATCGAAGATGTGTGTGGCCACGGCCTTCGGCGTCGCCTTGCACGTCTCTGCTGTCTTGATCCAGAGGAGGGGTCGGGCGGCAGCGTCGCTCAAGGAACGGCTCGACGTCTTCACCACCGCAGTGTGATGTCGCAGCTATCGGGAAGCGGCCTCCCCTTCCGGGACTGACTGCCATGTCCGGGAAGGGTTTGGCATCCTAAACAGGAAAAACTGAAAAAAGAATTAAGTGAAAATCAAAAAACCAAAAAAAAAAAAAAATATTTAAATGTTCAAAAATAAAAAAAAAAAAAATTTAAATGTTCAAAAATAAAAAAAAAATATAAAAAATTTCTTAAAAGCAAAGAGAAGACACTCTCGCTGTTTCCTGTATGTTTGTATGTCACTTTTGCTGTGCATTGTATTCTTTTTTCTATGTCGTTGTAAAACTCTGCACATTGTGCTATGATACCAAGTCCACCAGAGAGACAGACAACTTTTAAACACGCCAGCGCAATGCGCTGCCAGTCCTAAGCCTGGATAAAGTGTGAAGGGAAGTTGAGAGTCACCCGACACTTCATAATAAGGTACAAAAGAAAAAAAAAATAATTCACAGGTCCTTGACACCCAACCCACATAACCCCTTCCTCTTAGAGGAGGGGGGGATACACCGAAAAAATTTCACACGATACCTACATCCAACCCACACAACCCCTTCCTATTGGACGGTGGGAATACACCAAAAAATTTTCACACGCTACCTACAACCAACCCACATAGCCCCTTCCTCTTATGGAAGGGGGGGGGGGGGGAGAGTACACCGAAAAAATTTCACACGATACCTACACCTAATCCACATAACCCCTTCCTTTTGGACGGTGGGGAATACACCAAAAAAATTTCACACGCTACCTACAACCAACCAACATAACCCCTTCCTCTTATGGGGGGGAGAGTACACCGAAAAAATTTCACACGATACCTACACCTAATCCACATAACCCCTTCCTTTTGGACGGTGGGAATACACCAAAAAAATTTCACACGCTACCTACAACCAACCAACATAACCCCTTCCTCTTATGGGGGGGGAGAGTACACCGAAAAATTTTCACAGGATACCTACACCCAACCGAAATAACCCCTTCCTATTGGACGGTGGGATTACACCAAAAAATTTTCACAAGCTACCTACAACCAACCGACATGACCCCTTCCTGTTAGGGGGGGAGAGTTCACCGAAAAAATTTCACACGATACCTACACCCAACCAACATAACCCCTTCCTCTTAGAGGGGGGGGGGAATACACAAAAAAATTTTCACACGCTACCTAAAACCAAGCCACATAACCCCTTCCTGTTAGGGGGGAGAGTACACCGAAAAAATTTCACGCGACACCTACACCCTAACCACATAACCACTTCCCCTTAGAGCGGGGGAATACACCAAACATTAAATTATTTTCACACGGCATCGAAACCCAATTCACAAAACACCTCCCTGTTATTTTGTTCGAAGGGTTGGAGGAGGAGGTCAGAACACTTAAAAAGTAAATTCACACGCTGGTGACCCTCCACCCACAAGTCTCTTCCTGCGTTTACATTAATCTCCGCCCTACCCGCGGTCAGTAGAGGACACCGATGGTATTGGAATGACCGCCGTCCGTCGGATGGGACATTAGGCCGTGGCTCCGTGTGCGGGAGGGCCATATCCTGTGCACGTTAAAGAACACGCTGGATGGCCTTGAGGGGAGTCTACCATCTTGTCCCCCCACTGGGTGATCCAGTGGGTACCCCCCAACCTCCTCTGAGCCTTCGTGGTCTATGGGACCTGGACCTTTAGCCCATTGTGTGCAAAAAAAGTGCTGCTCAGAAGTAAGAAAGACCGACACGACCCAAGCGGTAGGAACAAGTGAGCAAATAAAATCCCAGGAATAATGCCAATTCCTAAGAAAAACCTA
>JAWZYU010001133.1:0-46000 GCA_038380435.1 Ryuthela nishihirai | reverse complement strand
GGAGATAAATCTCAACGCTGACCCAGCTGGGACTCGAACCTGGTAACTACAGATTACGAGCCTGGCGCGCTACCGACTGAGCCCCTTCCGACGGACGGCGGCCTTTCCAAACCCATCGGTGTCCCCTACTGACCGTCGGCAGGGCGGGGAATTTTGCAGAGATGAATCTCAACGCTGACCCAGCTGGGACTCGAATCTGGGAACTACAGATTACGAGCCTGGCGCGCTACCGACTGAGCCACCCCCGCCCCCATTTCTCTTCAGCAAACGCCCGCAATTTATAAGATATTTGTAATTTTGATACTTACCAATCAGAAGTTATGAAATATGAAGATAAACTCGCACATTATAAGTGAATTTTGCATTGTTATTTCTGAGTATGAATTATTGATCACATGATAACTATTCACCAGAAATCACTAAACTCCGTCGGTAAACTCGTCATTAATATGTCAGAAGCACATCAAAGATTTTTTTTAAGTTATAAAAAACGTTTTTAGCCAGGTTGGTTACAAACTCATGATAAGACGCCAAGTATTTAAAATACCGTAAGAAAGACTGTTGAGAGTCAACAGATCATCAAAAAAAAAAACTTATCGTAAATGGATTCATTGCGTTGATATAACCTGCTACTTCAAACGTTCCCTGTTTGGAGGGGCGGGGGTGGCTCAGTCGGTAGCGCGCCAGGCTCGTAATCTGTAGTTCCCAGGTTCGAATCTCAGCTGGGTCAGCGTTGAGATTTATCTCCGCAAAACTCCCCGTCTTGCCCATGGTCAGTAGGAGACACCGATGAGCTTGGAAAGGCCGTCGTCCGTCGGATGGGCGTTAAGCCGTGGCCCCCGTGTGCGGGAGAGCCATACCCTGTGCACGTGGTCACAAGGACCCAGAAGCCCAAACAGCTGTTGGAAGACAGATGGTAGCCTTGACGGGAGCCTACCATCTGTCTCCCAACAGCTGTTCCAGTGGGTCCCCTGCCCCAACCTTCTCTAAGCTTTCGGGGTCCATGTGACCTGGCCATTAGGCCCACGGTGTACAAAAAAGTGCCGCTCAGAGATAAAACAACCCAACGTTAAAGAACAAGCTGGATGGCCTTGACGGAAGGCTACCATCTGTCTCCCAACAGCTGTTCCAGTGGGTCCCCTCTCTCAACCTACTCTGAGCCTTCGGGGTCTTTGTGACCTGGCTACCATCTGTCTCCCAACAGCTGTTCCAGTAGGTCCCCTCCCCCAACCTTCTCTGAGCCTTCGGAGTCCATGTGACCTGGCCATTTAGCCCATGGTGTGCAAAAAAGTGCCTCTCAGAGGTAAAACAACCCAACATTAAAGAACACGCTGGATGGCCTTGACGGAAGGCTACCATCTGTCTCCCAACAGCTGTTCCAGTGGGTCCCTTCCCCCAACCTTCTCTGAGCCTTCGGAGTCCATGTGACCTGGCCATTTAGCCCATGGTGTGCAAAAAAGTGCCTCTCAGAGGTAAAACAACCCAACATTAAAGAACACGCTGGATGGCCTTGACGGGAGCCTACCATCTTTCTCCCAACAGCTGTTCCAGTGGGTCCCCTGCCCCAACCTTCTCTAAGCTTTCGGGGTCCATGTGACCTGGCCATTAGGCCCATGGTGTGCAAAAAAGTGCCACTCAGAGGTTAAACAACCCAATCCTGATAGGAATCAACAGTCCCCACTATTTCATTAAGGAAACTTTAAAATATCCAAAATCACATTGTGTTTATCACAAATTATTAAAGTTCTTGAAATCCTGATTGGCGTTCTCAAGGTATTTTAGCAAACATTTATAGCATTTTTCCTTTATTTTTCAGATTGTAATTTTTCAGGATTGAGTCCAAGTGGAATTCATAAATTCCATTTTGTTTCCAGAAATTTGGAAAGCTTCAATCTCTCATTTTCCTATTTTGGACAATTTAGAATGACATGATTTATAGCTTATTTATTATTGCAAACATCACGTTGGCTATTAATATCTGCTGTAATGGACTCTTGAGGTGGAGGTGGAACCCCAAACTTCTTTCAAAACTTCTTTAAATAATTATTTCTTTCAATTACTTTTCACCTGGAATTGTAGAAGAATCCGTGGATGTTACACCCTTACTTTGATATGCGCCGGATGTGATGTTCCTTTGATGTAAGCAGTAATTGTTGGGTTGGGTTGTTTTACCTCTGAGCGGCACTTTTTTGCACACCATGGGCTAAATGGCCAGGTCACATGCACCCCGAAGGCTCAGAGAAGGTTGGGGGAGGGGACCCACTGGAACAGCTGTTGGGAGACAGATGGTAGCCTCCCGTCAAGGCCATCCAGCGTGTTCTTTAACGTGCACAGAGTATGGCTCTCCCGCACACGGGGCCACGGCTTAACGTCCCATCCGACGGACAGAGGCCTTTCCAAGCCCATCGGTGTCCCCTACTGATCGTGGGCAGGGCGGGGAATTTTGCGGAGATAAATCTCAGCGCTGACCCAGCTGGGACTCGAACCTAGGAACTACAGATTACGAGCCTGGCGCGCTACCGACTGAGCCACCCCCGCCCCATTTTCTGCGTTTCGGAAAAGGAAATTGTGAATGGGAAAATGAGCAATATTCTCGGTCATAATATTATGAATTAGCCTTATAAATACTATCCAGATATATTTATACTGCTCACAAAAATTAGAGGATATATTATCGCTTCATATTCATTTTGAAATATTCCCTAATTTTTGTGCGCAGTGTATGTATAAAAGCAATCTAAATGGATGGCGCTTCTGATTCTCAATGGCATTAAAACAATTCATAATTCCCTACCACAAATTTAAATTCGATTCGCTAATATCTCAAAGAACTACATAAAATATTCTTGTAAACCCATGAACTCCTTTTCCGTATTCTTTCTCTATAGGAGGCGGGGGGTGGCTTAGTCGGTAGCGCGCCAGGTTCATAATCTGTAGTTCCCAGGTTCGAGTCCCAGCTGGGCCAGCGTTGAGATTTATCTCCGCAAAATTCCCCGCCCTGCCCACGGTCAGTAGGGGGCACCGATGGGCTTGGAAAGGCCGCCGTCCGTCGGATGGGACGTTAAGCCGTGGCCCCGTGTGTGGGAGAGCCATACCCTGTGCACGTTAAACAACACGCTGGATGGCATTGACGGGAGGCTACCATCTGTCTCCCAACAGCTGTTCCAGTGGGTCCCCTCCCCCAACCTTCTCTAAGCCTACGGGGTCCATGTGACCTTGCCATTTAGCCCATGGTGTACAAAAAAGTGCCGCTCAGAGGTAAAACAACCCAACGTTAAAGAACACACTGGATGGCCTTGACGGGAGGCTACCATCTGTCTTCCAACAGCTGTTCCAGTGGGTCCCCTCCCCCAACATTCTCTGAGCCTTCTGGGTCCATGTGATTTGGCCATTTAGCCCGTGGTATGCAAAAAAGTGCCACTCAGAGGTAAAACAAGCCAACGTTAAAGAACACGCTGGATGGCCTTGACGGGAGGCTACCATCTGTCTCCCAACAGCTGTTCCAGTTGGTCCCCTCCCCCAACTTTCTCTGAGGCTTCGGGGTCCATGTGACCTTGCCATTTAGCCCATGGTGTGCAAAAAAGTGCCGCTCAGAAGTAAAACAACCCAACGTTAAAGAACACGCTGGATGGCCTTGACGGGAGGCTACCATCTGTCTCCCAACAGCTTTTCCAGTGGGTCCCCTCCCCCAACCTTCTCTGAGCCTACGGGGTCCATGTGACCTGGCATATTTAGCGCATGGTGTGCAAAAAAGTGCCGCTCACAGGTAAAACAACCCAACGTTAAAGGACACGCTGGATGGCCTTGACGGGAGGCTACCATCTGTCTCCCAACAGCTGTTCCTGTGGGTCCCCTCCCCCAACCTTCTCTAAGCCTACGGGGTCCATGTGTCCTTGCCATTTAGCCCATGGTGTACAAAAAAGTGCCGCTCAGAGGTAAAACAACCCAACGTTAAAGAACACACTGGATGGCCTTGACGGGAGGCTACCATCTGTCTTCCAACAGCTGTTCCAGTGGGTCCTCTCCCCCAACATTCTCTGAGCCTTCTGGGTCCATGTGATTTGGCCATTTAGCCCGTGGTATGCAAAAAAGTGCCACTCAGAGGTAAAACAAGCCAACGTTAAAGAACACGCTGGATGGCCTTGACGGGAGGCTACCATCTGTCTCCCAACAGCTGTTCCAGTTGGTCCCCTCCCCCAACTTTCTCTGAGGCTTCGGGGTCCATGTGACCTGGCCATTTAGCCCATGGTGTGCAAAAAAGTGCCGCTCAGAAGTAAAACAACCCAACGTTAAAGAACACGCTGGATGGCCTTGACGGGAGGCTACCATCTGTCTCCCAACAGCTGTTCCAGTGGGTCCCCTCCCCCAACCTTCTCTGAGCCTACGGGGTCCATGTTACCTGGCATATTTAGCGCATGGTGTGCAAAAAAGTGCCGCTCACAGGTAAAACAACCCAACGTTAAAGGACACGCTGGATGGCCTTGACGGGAGGCTACCATCTGTCTCCCAACAGCTGTTCCAGTGGGTCCCCTCCCCCAACCTTCTCTGAGCCTTCGGGGTCCATGTGACCTTGCCATTTAGCCCATGGTGTACAAAAAAGTGCCGCTCAGAGGTAAAACTACCCAACGTTAAAGAACACACTGGATGGCCTTGACGGGAGGCTACCATCTGTCTTCCAACAGCTGTTCCAGTGGGTCCCCTCCCCCAACATTCTCTGAGCCTTCTGGGTCCATGTGATTTGGCCATTTAGCCCGTGGTATGCAAAAAAGTGCCACTCAGAGGTAAAACAAGCCAACGTTAAAGAACACGCTGGATGGCCTTGACGGGAGGCTACCATCTGTCTCCCAACAGCTGTTCCAGTTGGTCCCCTCCCCCAACTTTCTCTGAGGCTTCGGGGTCCATGTGACCTGGCCATTTAGCCCATGGTGTGCAAAAAAGTGCCGCTCAGAAGTAAAACAACCCAACGTTAAAGAACACGCTGGATGGCCTTGACGGGAGGCTACCATCTGTCTCCCAACAGCTGTTCCAGTGGGTCCCCTCCCCCAACCTTCTCTGAGCCTACGGGGTCCATGTGACCTGGCATATTTAGCGCATGGTGTGCAAAAAAGTGCCGCTCACAGGTAAAACAACCCAACGTTAAAGGACACGCTGGATGGCCTTGACGGGAGGCTACCATCTGTCTCCCAACAGCTGTTCCAGTGGGTCCCCTCCCCCAACCTTCTCTGAGCCTTCTGGGTCCATGTGACCTGACCATTTAGCTCATGGTGTGCAAAAAAGTGCCGCTCAGAGGTAAAAGAACCCAACCCTTCTCTATATGCTAATGACAAATGGCGTATATCTTGAATGCATTTTACTTACTGATTAGGCCCAACGGAATTCACCAGGAAAATGTCTTCGACTTTCTTCACTATTTGCACAATTTCTTCTTCGTCCTCATGGACTGCATGCAGAAAGAGTCGATCATGTTCCATTTCTGGAAATAATATTTTCTCAACCTGTAGAAAGAAATTAACATGGCCCTTATTTTGGATGAAATCTGAATACATTTGTTTTACTGGACAATGTGCTTTCATTTACAAAAAAAACATATCTGATGTCTGATTTCATATTTAGGTGGGGCGGGGGTGGCTCAGTCGGTAGCGCGTCAGGCTCGTAATCTGTAGTTCCCAGGTTCGAGTCCCAGCTGGGTCAGTGTTGAGATTTATCTCCGCAAATTCCCCGCCCTGCGCACGGTCAGTAGGGGACACCGATGGGCTTGGAAAGGCCGCCGTCCGTCGGATGGGACGTTAAGCCGTAGCCCGTGTGCGGGAGAGCCATATCCTGTGCACGTTATAAGAACACGCTGGATGGTCTTGACGGGAGGCTACCATCTGTCTCCCAACAGCTGTTCCAGTGGGTCCCATCCCCCAACCTTCTCTGAGCCTTCGGGGTCCGTCTGACCTGGCCATTTAGCCCATGGTGTGCAAAAAAGTGCTGCTCAGAGGTAAATCAACCCAACCCAACTCTATTTCTATTCGGGGCGGGGGTGGCTCAGTCGGTAGCGCGCCAGGCTCGTAATCTGTAGTTCCCAGGTTCGAGTCTAACCCAGATTACAATCCATGTGACCTGGCCATTTAGCCCATGGTGTGCAAAAAAGTGCCGCTCAGAGGTAAAACAACCCAAACCAACTATTTCTATTCTGTTATCACTTGTTCTTATATGATTTCCTAGACACGTGATCGGATTACAATTTGTATGAATCTTCTCCAGAGCACTATGTTCCAGTTGCTGATACATGATTTTTGGAACTAATTATTTTTTTTCCGGGTCGACAAAACAGTTATCATGGGACAACTGTTTTGTCGACCCGGCCGCATAGAGATGAAATGTCGACAAAACAGTTGTCATGGGACAACTGTTTTGTCGACATTTCATCTCTATGTGGCCAACCTTTTATTGTCAACAGGCCTAAAATGTGACAGAATTTATTTATAACCACCTTATATGTATAGTACACAGACAAAAGATAATGTAAATTATCATTTCTATTTGAAAAAACAGAGTGCACATACTTATTTTTTCCGTTTCAGTGCTCCCCCCAATATTTACCACAGTTGAAAATGTTCAATCAAATCGACAACTTTCACAAGGAAATGGAAACCTCATCAAAAATATTTCATATTTTAGTTCTAGCAAAGCTTTAAGATTAAACAAAATAGTTTTATAGCTTGCCATCTGTAAATCCTAAACTTGCAATTGAGTGATTTTTTATGCTTTTCTTTTTAATTTACATTTCATTTTACCGGGAGGATTTGGTTTGGGTTGTTTTACCTCTAAGCGGCACTTTTTTGCACACCATGGGCTAAATGGCCAGGTCACATGGACCCTGAAGGCTCAGAGAAGGTTGGGGGAGGGGACTCACTGGAACAGCTGTTGGGAGACAGATGGTAGCCTCCCGTCAAGGCCATCCAGTGTGTTCTTTAACGTGTACAGGGTATGGCTCTCCCGCACACGGGGCCACGGCTTAACGTCCCATCCGACGAACTTTCTAAGACCATCGGTGTCCCCTACTGACCGTGGGCAGGGCGGGGAATTTTGCGGAGATAAATCTCAACGCTGACCCAGCTGGGACTCGAACCTGGGAACTACAGATTACGAGCCAGGTACTCTACCGACTGAGCCACCACCGCCCCAGGAATTCAAGGGATACGACAGACAGTGAAGAGGTAGTAATTTAGTAGAACAGACAGATTAGTCTTGTATGCTCGGTAGAAAAAGTGTTATTGATTTTTTGAAAATGGTAGTTAGTTTGTTTATAAGTTATTTCATCCATAGCATTGTAATTTATTTAAAAATACACTTTCTTTTGAAACTCACGCTCAGTGCCTAACCATATCCATTTTTTTTAAATTTGTAACAATATGTTTTATTTTATTCCCATTGTTATACTATAACAATAGTTTTATCTATCTATACAAAGGGTACGCCAGTTACATACGCATATCCAGGGGGTACGTTAAGTATAAAAGGTTGAGAACCACTGATATATATGTTTTATTCCCATTGTTATACTATAACTATAGTTTTATCTATCTATACAAGGGGTGTGCCAGTTACATACACATTTCCAGGGGGTACATGAAGCATAAAAGTTTGAGAACCACTGATATATATGTTTTATTTTATTCCCATTGTTATACTATAACTATAGTTTTATCTATCAATACAAGGGGTACGCCAGTTACATACACATTTCCAGGGGATACGTGAAGCATAAAAGGTTGAGAACCACTGATATATATGTTTTATTTCATTCCCATTGTTATACTATAACTAGAGTTTTATCTCTCTATACAAGGGGTACGCCAGTTACATACACATTTCCAGGGGGTACGTGAAGCATAAAATGTTGAGAACCACTAATATATATGTTTTATTTTATTCCCATTGTTATACTATAACTATAGTTTTATCTATGTATACAAGGGGTACGCCAGTTACATACACATTTCCAGGGGGTACGTGAATCATAAAAGGTTGAGAACCACTGTTATGTATGTTTTATTTTATTCCCATTGTTATACTATAACTATAGTTTTATCTATCTATACAAGGGGTATGCCAGTTATATACCCATTTCGAGGGGGTACGTGAAGCATAAAAGGTTGAGAACCACTGATATATATGTTTTATTTTATTCCCATTGTTATACTATAACTATAGATTTATCTATCTATACAAATTGTACGCCAGTTACATACACATTTCCAAGAGGTATGTGAAGCATAAAAGGTTGAGAACCACTGATATATATGTTTTATTTTATTCCCATTGTTATACTATAACTATAGTTTTATCTATCTATACAAGGGGTATGCCAGTTATATACCCATTTCGAGGGGGTACGTGAAGCATAAAAGGTTGAGAACCACTGATATATATGTTTTATTTTATTCCCATTGTTATACTATAACTATAGTTTTATCTATCTATACAAGGGGTACGCCAGTTACATACACATTTCCAGGGGGTACGTGAAGCATAAAAGGTTGAGAACCACTGATATATATGTTTTATTTTATTCCCATTGTTATACTATAACTATAGATTTATCTATCTATACAAATTGTACGCCAGTTACATACACATTTCCAAGAGGTATGTGAAGCATAAAAGGTTGAGAACCACTGATATATATGTTTTATTTTATTCCCATTGTTATACTATAACTATAGTTTTATCTATCTATACAAGGGGTATGCCAGTTATATACCCATTTCGAGGGGGTACGTGAAGCATAAAAGGTTGAGAACCACTGATATATATGTTTTATTTTATTCCCATTGTTATACTATAACTATAGTTTTATCTATCTATACAAGGGGTACGCCAGTTACATACACATTTCCAGGGGATACGTGAAGCATAAAGGTTGAGAACCACTGATATATATGTTTTATTTTATTCCCATTGTTATACTATAACTATAGATTTATCTATCTATACAAATTGTACGCCAGTTACATACACATTTCCAAGGGGTATGTGAAGCATAAAAGGTTGAGAACCACTGATATATATGTTTTATTTTATTCCCATTGTTATACTATAACAATAGTTTTATCTATCTATACAAAGGGTACGCCAGTTACATACGCATATCCAGGGGGTACGTTAAGCATAAAAGGTTGAGAACCACTGATATATATGTTTTATTCCCATTGTTATACTATAACTATAGTTTTATCTATCTATACAAGGGGTGTGCCAGTTACATACACATTTCCAGGGGGTACATGAAGCATAAAAGTTTGAGAACCACTGATATATATGTTTTATTTTATTCCCATTGTTATACTATAACTATAGTTTTATCTATCAATACAAGGGGTACGCCAGTTACATACACATTTCCAGGGGATACGTGAAGCATAAAAGGTTGAGAACCACTGATATATATGTTTTATTTCATTCCCATTGTTATACTATAACTAGAGTTTTATCTCTCTATACAAGGGGTACGCCAGTTACATACACATTTCCAGGGGGTACGTGAAGCATAAAATGTTGAGAACCACTAATATATATGTTTTATTTTATTCCCATTGTTATACTATAACTATAGTTTTATCTATGTATACAAGGGGTACGCCAGTTACATACACATTTCCAGGGGGTACGTGAATCATAAAAGGTTGAGAACCACTGTTATGTATGTTTTATTTTATTCCCATTGTTATACTATAACTATAGTTTTATCTATCTATACAAGGGGTATGCCAGTTATATACCCATTTCGAGGGGGTACGTGAAGCATAAAAGGTTGAGAACCACTGATATATATGTTTTATTTTATTCCCATTGTTATACTATAACTATAGATTTATCTATCTATACAAATTGTACGCCAGTTACATACACATTTCCAAGAGGTATGTGAAGCATAAAAGGTTGAGAACCACTGATATATATGTTTTATTTTATTCCCATTGTTATACTATAACTATAGTTTTATCTATCTATACAAGGGGTATGCCAGTTATATACCCATTTCGAGGGGGTACGTGAAGCATAAAAGGTTGAGAACCACTGATATATATGTTTTATTTTATTCCCATTGTTATACTATAACTATAGTTTTATCTATCTATACAAGGGGTACGCCAGTTACATACACATTTCCAGGGGGTACGTGAAGCATAAAAGGTTGAGAACCACTGATATATATGTTTTATTTTATTCCCATTGTTATACTATAACTATAGTTTTATCTATCTATACAAGGGGTATGCCAGTTACACACACATTTCCAGGGGGTGCGTGAAGCATAAAAGGTTGAGAACCACTGATATATATGTTTTATTTCATTCCCATTGTTATACTATAACTAGAGTTTTATCTCTCTATACAAGGGGTACGCCAGTTACATACACATTTCCAGGGGATACGTGAAGCATAAAGGTTGAGAACCACTGATATATATGTTTTATTTCATTCCCATTGTTATACTATAACTAGAGTTTTATCTCTCTATACAAGGGGTACGCCAGTTACATACACATTTCCAGGGGATACGTGAAGCATAAAGGTTGAGAACCACTGATATATATGTTTTATTTTATTCCCATTGTTATACTATAACTATAGTTTTATCTCTCTATACAAGGGGTACGCCAGTTACATACACATTTCCAGGGGGTACATGAAGCATAAAAGGTTGAGAACCAATGATATATATGTTTTATTTTATTCCCATTGTTATACTATAACTATAGTTTTATCTATCTATACAAGGGGTACGCCAGTTATATACCCATTTCGAGGGGGTACGTGAAGCATAAAAGGTTGAGAACCACTGATATATATGTTTTATTTTATTCCCATTGTTATACTATAACTATAGTTTTATCTATCTATACAAGGGGTACGCCAGTTACATACACATTTCCAGGGGGTACGTGAAGCATAAAACGTTGGGAACCACTGATATATATGTTTTATTTCATTCCCATTGTTATACTATAACTATAGTTTTATCTATCTATACAAGGGGTACGCCAGTTACATACACATTTCCAGGAGATAAGTGAAGCATAAA
Organism: Ryuthela nishihirai; assembly: GCA_038380435.1. Lineage (NCBI taxonomy): Eukaryota > Metazoa > Arthropoda > Arachnida > Araneae > Heptathelidae > Ryuthela > Ryuthela nishihirai. The sequence continues at coordinate 34,923 of JAWZYU010001133.1, read as the reverse complement.
AGGTTGAGAACCACTGATATATATGTTTTATTTTATTCCCATTGTTATACTATAACTATAGTTTTATCTATCTATACAAGGGGTACGCCAGTTACATACCCATTTCCAGGAGGTAAGTGAAGCATAGAAGGTTGAGAACCACTAATATATACGTTTTATTTTATTCCCATTGTTATACTATAACTATAGTTTTATCTATCTATACAAGAGGTACGCCAGTTACATACACATTTCCAAGGAGGTACGTGAAGCATAAAAGGTTGAGAACCACTGATATATATGTTTTATTTTATTCCCATTGTTATACTATAACTATAATTTTATCTATCTATACAAGGGGTACGCCAGTTACATACACATTTCCAGGAGGTAAGTGAAGCATAGAAGGTTGAGAACCACTAATATATATGTTTTATTTTATTCCCATTGTTATACTATAACTATAGTTTTATCTATCTATACAAGGGGTACGCCAGTTACATACACATTTCCAGGGGGTACGTGAAGCATAAAAGGTTGAGAACCACTGATATATATGTTTTATTTCATTCCCATTGTTATACTATAACTATAGTTTTATCTATCAATACAAGGGGTACGCCAGTTACATACACATTTCCAGGGGGTACGTGAAGCATAAAAGGTTGAGAACCACTGATATATATGTTTTATTTTATTCCCATTGTTATACTATAACTATAGTTTTATCTATCTATACAAGGGGTACGCCAGTTATATACCCATTTCCAGGAGGTAAGTGAAGCATAGAAGGTTGAGAACCACTAATATATACGTTTTATTTTATTCCCATTGTTATACTATAACTATAGTTTTATCTATCTATACAAGAGGTACGCCAGTTACATACACATTTCCAAGGAGGTACGTGAAGCATAAAAGGTTGAGAACCACTGATATATATGTTTTATTTTATTCCCATTGTTATACTATAACTATAATTTTATCTATCTATACAAGGGGTACGCCAGTTACATACACATTTCCAGGAGGTAAGTGAAGCATAGAAGGTTGAGAACCACTAATATATATGTTTTATTTTATTCCCATTGTTATACTATAACTATAGTTTTATCTATCTATACAAGGGGTACGCCAGTTACATACACATTTCCAGGAGGTAAGTGAAGCATAGAAGGTTGAGAACCACTGATATATATGTTTTATTTTATTCCCATTGTTATACTATAACTATAGTTTTATCTATCTACACAAGGGGTACGCCAGTTACATACACATTTCCAGGGGGTACGTGAAGCATAAAAGGTTGAGAACCACTGATATATATGTTTTATTTCATTCCCATTGTTATACTATAACTATAGTTTTATCTATCAATACAAGGGGTACGCCAGTTACATACACATTTCCAGGAGGTAAGTGAAGCATAGAAGGTTGAGAACCACTAATATATATGTTTATTTTATTCCCATTGTTATACTATAACTATAGTTTTATCTATCTATACAAGGGGTACGCCAGTTACATACACATTTCCAGGAGGTAAGTGAAGCATAGAAGGTTGAGAACCACTGATATATATGTTTTATTTTATTCCCATTGTTATACTATAACTATAGTTTTATCTATCTATACAAGGGGTACGCCAGTTATATACCCATTTCCAGGGGGTACGTGAAGCATAAAAGGTTGAGAACCACTGATCTAAGGAATTATTTGTTGTCATTAATTTTACATAACCAAATAGTATGAGAAGCAATGCACTAAATTTTTCTTAGAAAAGTGTTAATAAATAACTCACTCTGGGAACGTCTTGATTAACTTTTATAACTTCTTTTACTGAACTAACCAATTCTTCTTTCCAGTCTGACAAATGTGGTTCAAGGCTGATGATATTATCTTTAATAAAAGCCCTAACAGAAATGATTGGGTTATTATCAAATATCAGTTCTTTCATTTCTGCAATATCATTTCCTTTCTGTAAGGAAAAAATATGTAGTTCAGTTATTGCATAATAAATAAGCTCTCCTTCAATTAAAACACATTTCTAAAAAAAATATATCTAAAGATAGCATGAGTCATATTTTGATTCTATATGATACCACATCATTGCAACAATTTTATATTTCAACTATTTGGAATTTGGTTTAAATTAAATTATATTTTCATCATATATAAAAAATCTTGAATAATTCAAAAACTGTAAAATAGATTATATTTAAATTATGATGAAAGATATGATATAACAGAAACTAAATCAAGAGACATACTCTAATATCTACTCTAGGAACAACATTCCGCAAAATTCCCCGCCTTGACCACGGTCAGTAAGGGACACCGATGGGCTTGGAAAGGCCGCCCTCCGTCGGATGGGACGTTAAGCCGTGGTCCCGTGTGTGGGAGAGCCATACCCTGTGCACGTTAATGAACACGCTGGATGGCCTTGACGGGAGGCTACCATCTGTCTCCCAACAGCTGTTCCAGTGGGTCCCCTCCCCCAAACCTTCTCTGAGCCTTCGGGGTCCATGTGACCTGGCCATTTAGCCCATGGTGTGCAAAAAAGTGCCGCTCAGAGGTAAAACAACCCAACCCAACCTGAGCCTTCGTGGTCCTTGTGACCTGGCCATTTAGCCCATGGTGTGCAAAAAAGTGCCGCTCAGAGGTAAAACAACCCAACGTTAAAGAACACGCTGGATGGCCTTGACGGGAGGCTACCATCTGTCTCCCAACAGCGGTTCCAGTAGGTCCCTTCCCCCAACCTTCTCTGAGACTTCGGGATCCTTGTAACCTGGCCATTTAGCCCATGGTGTGCAAAAAGTGCCACTCAGAGGTAAAACAACCAAACGTTAAAGAACACGCTGGATGGCCTTGACGGGAGGCTAACATCTGTCTCCCAACAGCTGTTGCAGTGGGTCCCTTCCCCCAACCTTCTCTGAGACTTCGGGATCCTTGTAACCTGGCCATTTAGCCCATGGTGTGCAAAAAGTGCCACTCAGAGGTAAAACAACCAAACGTTAAAGAACACGCTGGATGGCCTTGACGGGAGGCTAACATCTGTCTCCCAACAGCTGTTGCAGTGGGTCCCCTCCCCCAACCTTCTCTGAGCCTACGGGTCCTTGTGACCTGGCCATTTAGCCCATGCTGTGCAGAAAAGTGCCTCTCAGAGGTAAAACAACCCAACCCTAGGAACAACATATGTTTGGCATAGACCTCTCATGCTACGAATGAAGCTGTCATTACTTTTAAAGGAAGCAATACCCATTTCCGTGTAAGGAGAGACTCCAGCTGAATGAGAGAATCCTTCTCTTTAGATTCTCCAAGATTGAAATCTTGCTGGTTGATCTATAAAAGCTAAAGTTTCAATTTCATGATATTGGTCTAATGGTCGTTCTTTGAAGATGAGCATTATCATCAATTTATAGGCAACCTGGTCCAATTGCTCCTGAAAATGTGAGAACATAAAATCTGGGATCTTACATGGATACTTGACACCAATTAGAACTCTTCCTGAAATCATATAGGGATATGTGAACCACTTATAGTGAATGCCTGAGCACACTATCAAACCGTCAATTCCACAATTGTGTTTTTCCTCTGATGCTAGGGGCGGGGGTGGTTCAGTCGGTAGAGCGCCAGGCTCATAATCTGTAGTTCCCAGGTTCGAGTTCCAGCTGGGTCAGCGTTGAGATTTATCTCCGCCAAATTCCCCGCCCTGCCCACGGTCAGTAGGGGACACCGATGGGCTTGGAAAGGCCGCCGTCCGTCGGATGGGACGTTAAGCCGTGGCCCCGTGTGCGGGAGAGCCATACCCTGTGCACGTTAAAGAACACGCTGGATGGCCTTGACGGGAGGCTACCATCTGTCTCCCAACAGCTGTTCCAGTGGGTCACCTCCCCCAACCTTCTCTGAGCCTTCGGGGTCCATGTGACCTGGACATTTAGCCCTTCGTGTGCAAAAAAGTGTCGCTCAGAGGTGAAACAACCTAACAGCAACAACTATAACTGAAGGTCGAATAATCAAGAGTCGAAAGTATTACACTTTTCCAGAGTATCACTTAATATTCTATTTCTATTGAAATTATTTTTCTATTATGATTATTTCGGAAACGGGAAAATAGTTAGTATTTCCAATTGGCTTCAGAATATCACATCTGGTGATGCAAAATTGCTTTTCGGGTTTGAAAATTAATGCTGAAGTGTTCTAAAAAAAGAATGGGAGGTTTTAAAGTTTAACTTACCTCATATCCTGTAAGGAAATCAAGTAAACCGTGTAAAGTATCCATGACAACTCTTCGTAATTGAAGAGACATAATAGCTGCTACAACAGAATAAAACTGTTGGACTCTTTCTAATGATTCTCCTCTCCTCTGAGGAACAAGGAGAGCCCAGTCGTCTTTCCTTTCGATCAGCAGTTGAGCACAAGATGGAATCCATCTGAAATTGTTCAGAAAAGTAGAGAAGCTCTCACAGCTTGCCATGATGTTTGTACAATGAGGATTACAAATGAATAAAAACTATATTATACTTGTAACCAGGAAAACAAAGTGGTGGTTGAAATGCGTTATATGCAATAATCACAATGATGCCATCAATAATTACAATAGAGAGTAGGTTGGGTTGTTTTACCTCTGAGCGGCACTTTTTTGCACACCATGGGCTAAATGGCCAGGTCACATGGACCTAGAAGGCTCAGAGAAGGTTGGGGGAGGGGACCCACTGGAACAGCTGTTGGGAGACAGATGGTAGCCTCCCGTCAAGGCCATCCAGCGTGTTCTTTAACGTTGGGTTGTTTTACCTCTGAGCGGCACTTTTTTGCACACCATGGGCTAAATGGCCAGGTCACATGGACCCCGAAGGCTCAGAAAAAGTTGGGCGAGGGAACCCACTGGAACAGCTGTTGGGAGACAGATGGTAGCCTCTCGTCAAGGCCATCCAGCGTGTTCTTCAACGTTGGGTTTTTTTACCTCTGAGCGGCACTTTTTTGCACACCATGGGCTAAATGGCCAGGTCACATGGACCCCGAAGGCTCAGAGAAGGTTGGGGGAGGGGACCCACTGGAACAGCTGTTGGGAGACAGATGGTAGCCTCCCGTCAAGGCCATTCAGCGTGTTCTTTAACGTTGGGTTGTTTTACCTCTGAGCGGCACTTTTTTGCACACCATGGGCTAAATGGCCAGGTCACATGGACCCCGAAGGCTCGGAGAAAGTTGGGGGAGGGGACCCACTGGAACAGCTGTTGGGAGACAGATGGTAGCCTCCCGTCAAGGCCATCCAGCGTGTTCTTTAACGTGCACAGGGTTTGGCTCTCCCGCACACGGGGCCACGGCTTAACGTCCCATCCGACGGACGGCGGCCTTTCCACCTATCGGTGTCCCCTACTGACCGTGGGCAGGGCAGGAAATTTTGCGGAGATTAATCTCAACGCTGACCGAGCTGGGAGTCGAACCTGGGAACTACAGATTACGTGCGTGGCGCGCTACCGACTGAGCCCCCCCCCCCCGCCCCTCAGTCAAACGCAGAGGCTGTTGCTTCAAGTAGATGTATTTGGTGAACGAAATTGTCCAGTCTGGATCGATCGCAATTCTCCTCGGCTCCTTATAATTCTAGTTTATTCTTATAAATTTCATTTAGTTTAATTTTATTTTAAATGCAAAAATAAATACTTACTCTCGATGCAAAATATTTCGGGCCTTTTTGCACTGACTGGCAATGAAAACACGGAACTCAGGAAGCGATAATGGAATGCCACTTTGCACGAGTTCATTCATGTCAATGATTGTATATTTTGAAAATCTAAAAAATATAATGAAATAATTAAAAAATTTCGTACAGTCGCTCAAAAAAAAAAAGTATACGAACACTTTGGTTGATTACAGAATTCAGAAAAAATATCTGGCAACGATTTTTTTAGAAATTAGTGATCTGACAATCTTCGTGTCACGTGACACGAAGGTTGCCAGATCACTAATTTCTAAAAAAATCGCTGAAAGATATTTTTTTTTGTTTCTGTAATCAACCAAAGTGTTCGGATACTTTTTTGAGCGACTGTACAAAGAAAACATAATAAAAGATTAAAAAACTTTCAAATGTTACTAATATAACAGATAATTACAGCACTTTTTGTTATTTTCCAATAATTTAGCAATTATAGAAAAATAAATCAAGCAAATCAGTTGAAATTGATACACTTGAGCTGAATTAATTATACATAGTAAATTACAGAAATGAATCTGAAAATGGCCGCAAAAAAGATTTCAATGTGGTGATTTATTACCTAGATCACATAGATTTGTAATTCCTTTATATAAGGTGGTAGATTTATAATAAGATACGAAGACAGTCGTTTTGAATTGCATGCAGCAAGCGACACTTTTCCGAAGAGGTTATAAAAATTGATTTTTGTACAAAAAAGTTCCTTCCCAGTATAAAACTTTAGTTAACCCTTTCATGACCATAAGGTTTCTAAGAGTAAATATTAGTATGTAACTGTTTATTTTAGTTTGTTTAGACGTAAAATAAATAAAAATCATAAGAAAAATACATAACAATGCGTAGTTTTTTTGGAATTTTATGGGAAATATTTTTCCCAATGGACTATAAAGGTAACACAAATTATAGTTAGGCTTATTATGCAATGTCTTTTATTTATTGGTTTATTAGAACAAAATGTTAACTAAAATAATACAAAATTATGAAATAAAATTACTATACAAAATGATGTGCTAATTATGATATTCTGCGAAGCAATTTCTTTTGGTAGTGAGGCAAAGATGGACATTGCACATAGTACATATATTATGCGTCCTGACAGTTCTGTTTTTGTTTTCTAAACGTTCCCGTTTACGTAATTGCGTTCGGCATACGTTCTATTTTGACAATCTGTATAAAAAATGTAGATAAGGTTATAATTAAATACGACAATCACCAATTTTAAAATGGGAAAAATGTTTCCCTTAGTCGTGAAAGGGTTAAATTTCATTATTACAGCAATATATATATAATATTCTAAGTCCAAAGTAGCTGAATTCAATATACCTGTTTTCCCAAAGTCTTTCTAAATGGTAAATGGTAGGGCTTGAAGTAAATAACTTATTTTGTAGACACATTTTCACATCTGAAATGCTATCATGCCATGGAACAGGAGCTCTAATAACCCTGAAAAAAAAAAATGCCAATCGCAAATAAATTAAATTTTTTTTCTATCTACACCAATGACTTATGGAGGTAATTATAAATCACTTAAATAACAAATACTTTGAATGTTATTTCAATCTAAAAATATTTATTTTTATTAATCGCGACTGCATTTTTATAATCACTAGAATTAGAAAATTTAAATATCAAAACTCGTTTATGAACAGTCGTAGAAGAAATAGATCATAGACAGCTTTGAATTTTTATAATATTTATCATGAGTCTTAGCCGTCCCATGGCCGAGTGGTTAGCACGCTTTTCTAGTGATCAAAGGGACCTGGGTTCGAGCCCCGGATAAGGCATGGATGTTTGTGTTGTCTTTCTGTTGAGGTCCCGCCATCTTCTCTAAACCCTTCTGTGGGGGCGGGGGTGGCTCAGTCGGTAGTTAAGCCGTGGCCCGGTGTGCGGGAGAGCCATACCCTGTGCACGTTAAAGAACAAGCTGAATGGCCTTGACGGGAGGCTACCATCTGTCTCCCAACAGCTGTTCCAGTGGGTCCCCTTCCCCAACCTTCTCTGAGCCTTCGGGGTCCATGTGACCTGGCCATTTAGCCCATGGTGTGCAAAAAATTGCCGCTCAGAGGTAAAACATCCCAACCCAATCTAAACCTTCTGCTATGGTGAATTACACTGACAGCCTCCTGTCAGTTCTCTGTGGCAAGCACTGCTTGAGGAGGTTTTTTCGTTTGGTTTGTTTTACCTCTGAGCGGCACTTTTTTTGCAGACAATGGGCTAAATGGCCAGGTCACAAGGATCCCGAAGGCTCAGAGAAGGTTAGGGCAGGGGACCCACTGGAACAACTGTTGGGAGACAGATGGTAGCCTCCCGTCAAGGCCATCCAGCGTGTTCTTTAACGTGCACAAGGTATGGCTCTCCCGCACACGAGGCCACGGCTTAACGTCCCATCTGACAGACGTCGGTTTTTCCAAGCCCATCGGTGTCCCCTACTGACCGTGGGCAGGGCGGGGCCAGGTCACAATGACCCAGAAGGCTCAGAGAAGGTTGGGGGAGGGGACCCACTGGAACAGCTGTTGGGAGACAGATGGTAGCCTCCCGTCAAGGCCATCCAGCGTGTTCTTTAACGTTGGGTTGTTTTACATCTGAGCGGCACTTTTTTGCACACCATGGGCTAAATGGCCAGGTCACATGGACCCCGAAGACTCAGAGAAGTTTGGGGGAGGGGACCCACTGAAACAGCTGTTGGGAGACAGATGGTAGCTTCCCGTCAAGGCCATCCACCGTGTTCTTTAACGTTGGGTTGTTTTACCTCTGAGCAGCACTTTTTTGCACACCATGGGCTACGTGGCCAGGTCACATGGACCCCGAAGGCTCAGAGAAGCTTGGAAATTTCAGCAGGAAACTTTCGCAGTAAAGCTTTAAAATAAAAACTTATAGTTAACGATGTATTGAATCATCAAGTGCGAAAACAAAAAAATGTTAAAGTAAACCGCGCATTATATGGTTTAAAAAAATCCGGTGAGAGTCACTATCATATAGTTAACAAGAGAAGTGCTCCTGACGAGACGAACGTGGTCTAACTAGCGTGATGTCATGGAGTCTGAAGGATGGCTTTCTCTTGGAGGTGTTGGCCCGTCCCACGGCTTCTGTAGGGGTTGGGTTGTTGGGTTGTTTTACCTCTGAGCGGCAATTTTTTTGCACACAATGGGCTAAATGGCCAGGTCACAAGGACCCCGAAGGCTCAGAGAAGGTTGGGGGAGGGGACCCACTGGAACATCTGTTGGGAGACAGATGGTAGCCTCCCGTCAAGGCCATCCAACATGTTCTTTAACGTTGAGTTGTTTTACCTCTGAGCGGCACTTTTTTGCACACAATGGGCTAAATGGCCAGGTCACATGGACCCCGAAGGCTCAGAGAAGGTTGGGGGAGGGGACCCACTGGGTTGGGTTGTGTTGGGTTGTTTTACCTCTGAGCGGCACTTTTTTGCACACAATGGGCTAAATGGCCAGGTCACAAGGACCCCGAAGGCTCAGAGAAGGTTGGGGGAGGGGACCCACTGGAACAGCTGTTGGGAGACAGATGGTAGCCTCCCATCAAGGCCACCCAGCGTGTTCTTTAACGTGCACGGGGTATGGCTCTCCCGCACACGGGGCCAAGACTTAACGTCCCATCCGACGGACGGCAGCCTTTCCAAGCCCATCGCTGTCCCCTAGTGACCGTGAGCAGGGCGGGGAATTTTGCGGAGATAAATCTCAACGCTGACCCAGCTGGGACTCCAACCTGGGAACTACAGATTACGAGCCTGACGCGCTACCGACTGAGCCACCCCCGCCCCCCTTCTGTAGGGGATAACGCTCAGACATTGAAATGATTTAAATGAAGCATGCATATATATTCGTTTATTTTCCGAAATAAAATAAAAGAATTTGGTTGAGAAATTCAGCATAAATTTTCTAGTTCAAAATATAAACACTTCATTCGGACTTACTTTCTCTTCCATTTGTGTGGCACATTTTGAATCCGTAGTCTGACTTTTTCATTGCGATCCATTAAAATATAGTCAACTGTAAAATAAAATGAATGATGACAAAACATAAGCATCATTTTTTAACAAAATGAGTATTAAAGAGAGTATTATCAGAATATTTTAAGAATGTTAACGGCTCTCAATCGTGTCACAACACACAGAAAAAGAAGATAACTGGCGTAATACAAACACCAAATCTTTTAATCAAAGATGTCACGTGAATTATGAAAAAGAAATAAACCCATCTAAATAACTATTTATAAAGACAACAGCTGAAATGCTAAAGGTACAGTCGCTCAAAAAAATATCCGAACGCTATGGATCAGAAAAAGTATCTGACAACGATTTTTTAGAAATTAGTGATCTGGCAACCTTCGTATCACGTGATTACAGAATTCAGGAAAAATATCTGGAGCGTGTACAGCAACTGTACACGCTCCAGTTACCGTTCACAACAAACTGGAACGTGTGCAGTTACTGCACATGCTCAATATTTCCGTGTGTGAGCCCACACGATCTAGTATCAAAATAATATGACCACCTGCAGTCGCTCAAAAAAATATCCGAACCTTATGGTTGACTACAGAATTCAGAAAAAATATCTGGAGCGTATACAGCAACTGTACACGCTCCAGTTACCGTTCACAGCAAACTGGAACGTGTGCAGTTGCTGCACATGCTCAATATTTCCGTGAGTGAGCCCACACGATCTAGTATCAAAATAATATGACCACCTGCAGTCGCTCAAAAAAATATCCGAACCTTATGGTTGACTACAGAATTCAGAAAAAATATCTGGAGCGTGTACAGCAACTGTACACGCTCCAGTTACCGTTCACAGCAAACTGGAACGTGTGCAGTTACTGCACATGCTCAATATTTCCGTGAGTGAGCCCACACGATCTAGTATCAAAATAATATGACCACCTGCAGTCGCTCAAAAAAATATCCGAACCTTATGGTTGACTACAGAATTCAGAAAAAATATCTGGAGCGTGTACAGCAACTGTACACGCTCCAGTTACCGTTCACAGCAAACTGGAACGTGTGCAGTTACTGCACATGCTCAATATATCCGTGAGTGAGCCCACACGATCTAGTATCAAAATAATATGACCACCTGCAGTCGCTGAAAAAAATATCCGAACCTTATGGTTGACTACAGAATTCAGAAAAAATATCTGGAGCGTGTACAGCAACTGTACACGCTCCAGTTACCGTTCACAGCAAACTGGAACGTGTGCAGTTACTGCACATGCTCAATATTTCCGTGAGTGAGCCCACACGATCTAGTATCAAAATAATATGACCACCTGCAGTCGCTCAAAAAAATATCCGAACCTTATGGTTGACTACAGAATTCAGAAAAAATATATGGAGCGTGTACAGCAACTGTACACGCTCCAGTTACCGTTCACAGCAAACTGGAACGTGTGCAGTTACTGCACATGCTCAATATTTCCGTGAGTGAGCCCACACGATCTAGTATCAAAATAATATGACCACCTGCAGTCGCTCAAAAAAATATCCGAACCTTACGGTTGACTACAGAATTCAGAAAAAATATCTGGCAACGATTTTTTTTTAGAAATTAGTGATCTGGCAAACTTCGTGTCACGTGACACGAAGGTTGCCAGATCATTAATTTCCAAAAAAAAAAAAAATTGTTGCCAGATATTTTTATGAATTCTGTAATCAACCATAGTGTTCGGATACTTTTTTGAGCGACTGTACAATAATTAAAGTTTAGTTTGACTTCATAAAGTTAGAAATTCGCTTCTCACTTAATGCACACTCAGCAATTTCGGTGAACAAGTTACTATTAAAGTAACTGTGCTAATATTTGAAAACATTTTATGAGTACAATAATAATAACGTGAATTTTTAAAATAATCACATAAAACTTACGTTTTATTTGTTAATGAATTGAGCACATTTGGGATAATAAATTACAAACCAAAATACTAACCAATTGCTTGCTTGATATAAAAATAATGGTATTCTTTGACATCCTCGCAAAGCTTATTTAGAAAGGGGGTGAAATATGGAAGATCCTGAATTATCCTCGTTTGTCTTTTGGCTATATTCTTCGATAGATTCTTAGAAGGGGGAAGAATGCAGGAATCGCTAATTTCATTTTGAACATAATGCCAATATCTCTGCAAAACAATAAAATACTTAATGCTTTAAAAAGAGTAAGCAAGTAATGTAGTTTAATTAACACTAACAGGCAATAAAATTCTAAAACAAACATACGAAACTCTTGTTATGAAACATAAACGCCAAATTGAAAATAATACAGTGTAGGGGTTCTCAACGTGGGATACGCGGTAAAATTTTTTGGGGTGCACCGTGAGAGCTCAAAAAACGCTAGATGTAAGTTTAGTACAAAATTCAATATACATACATGTTTTATTTTATTCCCAATGTTATACTATAACTAGAGTTTTATCTATCTATACAAGGGGTACGCCACTTACATACACATTTCCAGGGGGTATGTGAAGCATAAAAGGTTGAGAACCACTGATATATATGTTTTATTTTATTCCCATTGTTATACTATAAGTATAGTTTTATCTATCTATACAAGGGGTACGCCAGTTACATACACATTTCCAGGGGGTACGTGAAGCATAAAAGGTTGATAACCACTGATATATATGTTTTATTTCATTCCCAATGTTATACTGTAACTAGAGTTTTATCTATCTGTACAAGGGGTACGCTAGTTACATACACATTTCCAGGGGGTACGTGAAGCATAAAAGGTTGAGAACCACTGATATTATGTTTTATTTTATTCCCATTGTTATACTATAACTATAGTTTTATCTATCTATACAAGGGGTACGCCAGTTACATACACCTTTGGGGTACGTGAAGCATAAAAGGTTGAGAACCACTGATATATATGTTTTATTTCATTCCCATTGTTATACTATAACTATAGTTTTATCTATCTATGCAAGGGGTACGCCAGTTACATATACATTTCCAGGGGGTACGTGAAGCATAAAAGGTTGAGAACCACTGATATATATGTTTTATTTTATTCCCATTGATATACTATAACTATAGTTTTATCTATCTATACAAGGGGTACGCCAGTTACATATACATTTCCAGGGGATACGTGAAACATAAAAGGTTGAGAACCACTGATATATATGTTTTATTTCATTCCCATTGTTATACTATAACTAGAGTTTTATCTATCTATACAAGGGGTACGCCAGTTACATACACATTTCCAGGGGGTACGTGAAGCATAAAAGGTTGAGAACCACTGATATATATGTTTTATTTCATTCCCAATGTTATACTATAACTAGAGTTTTATCTATCTATACAAGGGGTACGCCAGTTACATACACATTTCCAGGGGGTACGTGAAGAATAAAAGGTTGAGAACCACTGATATATATGTTTTATTTTATTCCCATTGTTATACTATAACTATAGTTTTATCTATCTATACAAGGGGTACGCCAGTTACATACACATTTCCAGGGGGTACGTGAAGCATAAAAGTTTGAGAACCACTGATATATATGTTTTATTTCATTCCCATTGTTATACTATAACTATAGTTTTATCTATCTATACAAGGGGTACGCCAGTTACATACACATTTCCAGGAAGTACGTGAAGCATAAAAGGTTGAGAACCACTGATATATATGTTTTATTTCATTCCCATTGTTATTCTATAACTAGAGTTTTATCTATCTATACAAGGGGTACGCCAGTTACATACACATTTCCAGGGGATACGTGAAACATAAAAGGTTGAGAACCACTGATATATATGTTTTATTTCATTCCCATTGTTATACTATAACTATAGTTTTATCTATCTATGCAAGGGGTACGCCAGTTACATACACATTTCCAGGGGGTACGTGAAGCATAAAAGTTTGAGAACCACTGATATATATGTTTTATTTTATTCCCATTGTTATACTATAACTATAGTTTTATCTATCTATACAAGGGATACGCCAGTTACATACACATTTCCAGGGGGTACGTGAAGCATAAAAGTTTGAGAACCACTGATATATATGTTTTATTTTATTCCCATTGTTATACTCTAACTATAGTTTTATCTATCTATACAAGGGATACGCCAGTTACATACACATTTCCAGGGGGTACGTGAAGCATAAAAGTTTGAGAACCACTGATATATATGTTTTATTTTATTCCCATTGTTATACTATAACTATAGTTTTATCTATCTATACAAGGGATACGCCAGTTACATACACATTTCCAGGGGGTACGTGAAGCATAAAAGTTTGAGAACCACTGATATATATGTTTTATTTCATTCCCATTGTTATACTATAACTATAGTTTTATCTATCTATACAAGGGGTACGCCAGTTACATACACATTTCCAGGAAGTACGTGAAGCATAAAAGGTTGAGAACCACTGATATATATGTTTTATTTCATTCCCATTGTTATTCTATAACTAGAGTTTTATCTATCTATACAAGGGGTACGCCAGTTACATACACATTTCCAGGGGATACGTGAAACATAAAAGGTTGAGAACCACTGATATATATGTTTTATTTCATTCCCATTGTTATACTATAACTATAGTTTTATCTATCTATACAAGGGGTACGCCAGTTACATACACATTTCCAGGAAGTACGTGAAGCATAAAAGGTTGAGAACCACTGATATATATGTTTTATTTCATTCCCATTGTTATTCTATAACTAGAGTTTTATCTATCTATACAAGGGGTACGCCAGTTACATACACATTTCCAGGGGATACGTGAAACATAAAAGGTTGAGAACCACTGATATATATGTTTTATTTCATTCCCATTGTTATACTCTAACTATAGTTTTATCTATCTATGCAAGGGGTACGCCAGTTACATACACATTTCCAGGGGGTACGTGAAGCATAAAAGTTTGAGAACCACTGATATATATGTTTTATTTTATTCCCATTGTTATACTATAACTATAGTTTTATCTATCTATACAAGGGATACGCCAGTTACATACACATTTCCAGGGGGTACGTGAAGCATAAAAGTTTGAGAACCACTGATATATATGTTTTATTTTATTCCCATTGTTATACTCTAACTATAGTTTTATCTATCTATACAAGGGATACGCCAGTTACATACACATTTCCAGGGGGTACGTGAAGCATAAAAGTTTGAGAACCACTGATATATATGTTTTATTTCATTCCCATTGTTATACTATAACTATAGTTTTATCTATCTATACAAGGGGTACGCCAGTTAGATACACATTTCCAGGGGATACGTGAAGCATAAAAGGTTGAGAACCACTGATATATATGTTTTATTTCATTCCCATTGTTATACTATAACTATAGTTTTATCTATCTATGCAAGGGGTACGCCAGTTACATATACATTTCCAGGGGGTACGTGAAGCATAAAAGGTTGAGAACCACTGATATATATGTTTTATTTTATTCCCATTGATATACTATAACTATAGTTTTATCTATCTATACAAGGGGTACGCCAGTTACATACACATTTCCAGGGGGTACGTGAAACATAAAAGGTTGAGAACCACTGATATATATGTTTTATTTCATTCCCATTGTTATACTATAACTAGAGTTTTATCTATCTATACAAGGGGTACGCCAGTTACATACACATTTCCAGGGGGTACGTGAAGCATAAAAGGTTGAGAACCACTGATATATATGTTTTATTTCATTCCCAATGTTATACTATAACTAGAGTTTTATCTATCTATACAAGGGGTACGCCAGTTACATACACATTTCCAGGGGGTACGTGAAGAATAAAAGGTTGAGAACCACTGATATATATGTTTTATTTTATTCCCATTGTTATACTATAACTATAGTTTTATCTATCTATACAAGGGGTACGCCAGTTACATACACATTTCCAGGGGGTACGTGAAGCATAAAAGTTTGAGAACCACTGATATATATGTTTTATTTTATTCCCATTGTTATACTATAACTATAGTTTTATCTATCTATACAAGGGGTACGCCAGTTACATACACATTTCCAGGGGGTACGTGAAGAATAAAAGGTTGAGAACCACTGATATATATGTTTTATTTTATTCCCATTGTTATACTATAACTATAGTTTTATCTATCTATACAAGGGGTACGCCAGTTACATACACATTTCCAGGGGGTACGTGAAGCATAAAAGTTTGAGAACCACTGATATATATGTTTTATTTTATTCCCATTGTTATACTATAACTATAGTTTTATCTATCTATGCAAGGGGTACGCCAGTTACATATACATTTCCAGGGGTACGTGAAGCATAAAAGGTTGAGAACCACTGATATATATGTTTTATTTTATTCCCATTGATATACTATAACTATAGTTTTATCTATCTATACAAGGGGTACGCCAGTTACATATACATTTCCAGGGGATACGTGAAACATAAAAGGTTGAGAACCACTGATATATATGTTTTATTTCATTCCCATTGTTATACTATAACTAGAGTTTTATCTATCTATACAAGGGGTACGCCAGTTACATACACATTTCCAGGGGGTACGTGAAGCATAAAAGGTTGAGAACCACTGATATATATGTTTTATTTCATTCCCAATGTTATACTATAACTAGAGTTTTATCTATCTATACAAGGGGTACGCCAGTTACATACACATTTCCAGGGGGTACGTGAAGAATAAAAGGTTGAGAACCACTGATATATATGTTTTATTTTATTCCCATTGTTATACTATAACTATAGTTTTATCTATCTATACAAGGGATACGCCAGTTACATACACATTTCCAGGGGGTACGTGAAGCATAAAAGTTTGAGAACCACTGATATATATGTTTTATTTCATTCCCATTGTTATACTATAACTATAGTTTTATCTATCTATACAAGGAGTACGCCAGTTACATACACATTTCCAGGAAGTACGTGAAGCATAAAAGGTTGAGAACCACTGATATATATGTTTTATTTCATTCCCATTGTTATTCTATAACTATAGTTTTATCTATCTATACAAGGGGTACGCCAGTTACATATACATTTCCAGGGGATACGTGAAACATAAAAGGTTGAGAACCACTGATATATATGTTTTATTTCATTCCCATTGTTATACTATAACTAGAGTTTTATCTATCTATACAAGGGGTACGCCAGTTACATACACATTTCCAGGGGGTACGTGAAGCATAAAAGGTTGAGAACCACTGATATATATGTTTTATTTCATTCCCAATGTTATACTATAACTAGAGTTTTATCTATCTATACAAGGGGTACGCCAGTTACATACACATTTCCAGGGGGTACGTGAAGAATAAAAGGTTGAGAACCACTGATATATATGTTTTATTTTATTCCCATTGTTATACTATAACTATAGTTTTATCTATCTATACAAGGGGTACGCCAGTTACATACACATTTCCAGGGGTACGTGAAGCATAAAAGTTTGAGAACCACTGATATATATGTTTTATTTTATTCCCATTGTTATACTATAACTATAGTTTTATCTATCTATACAAGGGATACGCCAGTTACATACACATTTCCAGGGGGTACGTGAAGCATAAAAGTTGAGAACCACTGATATATATGTTTTATTTTATTCCCATTGTTATACTATAACTATAGTTTTATCTATCTATACAAGGGGTACGCCAGTTACATACACATTTCCAGGGGGTACGTGAAGCATAAAAGTTTGAGAACCACTGATATATATGTTTTATTTTATTCCCATTGTTATACTATAACTATAGTTTTATCTATCTATACAAGGGATACGCCAGTTACATACACATTTCCAGGGGGTACGTGAAGCATAAAAGTTTGAGAACCACTGATATATATGTTTTATTTTATTCCCATTGTTATACTATAACTATAGTTTTATCTATCTATACAAGGGATACGCCAGTTACATACACATTTCCAGGGGGTACGTGAAGCATAAAAGTTTGAGAACCACTGATATATATGTTTTATTTTATTCCCATTGTTATACTATAACTATAGTTTTATCTATCTATACAAGGGATACGCCAGTTACATACACATTTCCAGGGGTACGTGAAGCATAAAAGTTTGAGAACCACTGATATATATGTTTTATTTTATTCCCATTGTTATACTATAACTATAGTTTTATCTATCTATACAAGGGATACGCCAGTTACATACACATTTCCAGGGGGTACGTGAAGCATAAAAGGTTGAGAACTACTGATATATATGTTTTATTTTATTCCCATTGTTATACTATAACTATAGTTTTATGTATCTATACAAGGGGTACGCCAGTTACATACTCATTTCCAGGGGGTACGTGAAGCCACTGATATAGTGAAACAGGAGGAACACGTGCAGCAATGAAGACGAGATTGTGGCATCATGTGATCTCTGATCCAGATATAGCTCAGAGAGTGTGAATTACGTCACTAATCAGTTCGAATGTTGAATGAACTTAAAAAAATAAAAAGGAATATAGTTGTGATTCGGAGGAATTAATGTGAAGGAAAATGTAATTTGTAAGAAGTGTAATCTTTGGGACACTTTTTGTTTGTGTTAAGCGCGGTGAAAAGTTTTGGATGTTTAACTGGTAAGAAACGTCATGGTTTCAGTAAAATAACAATTCATCTATATCGCAGACATATGTGCTTGGTTTAACAAATAGTCTGGTAATTATGATAATCAGGATCACTTTATACTGAGAGAGAACATATTAGTGTTTCGGGTGAATATTTAAGAAATTGTTTATGATTTTTGCAGTTTTTATTGCCTTAGTTATCAAACCAGATCATTTCTAGTTTGTTTACTTATTTTGAATCAACGCTTGGTTGCCAAATATTATATTTCAACTAGGAATCTCTAAGAGTATTAATTGGGTTGGGTTGTTTTACCTCTGAGCGGCACTTTTTTGCACACCATGGGCTAAATGGCCACGTCACATCACCCCAAAGGCTCAGAGAAGGTTGGGGGAGGGGACCCACTGGAACAGCTGTTGGGAGACAGATGGTAGCCTCCCGTCAAGGCCATCCAGCGTGTTTTTTAACGTGCACAGGTTATGGCTCTCCCGCACACGGGGCCACGGCTTAACGTCCCATCCGACGGACGGCGGCCTTTCCAAGCCCATCGGTGTCCCCTACTGACGTGGGCAGGGCGGGGAATTTTTGCGGAGATAAATCTAAACGCTGACCCAGGTGGGACTCGAACCTGGGAACTACAGATTACGAGCCTGTCGCGCTACCGACTGAGCCCCCCCCCCTTATTAATTGGCCACTCCAACACTAACTAAATAATGAAGTGAAAGTATTCAGCTTAAAGTTAACATTAAATAACTTTTTCTTTTCAATAAAGCAATTTGTTTGCTCTCAAAGATTTTTTTTTTCAGTTTAATGGAATACTAAGTGCAAGCTATGAGTTTCCACTGGGACTGCTAATTCACTTATTCACTTCTTTAAGTAATGATTATGATGACAAACTATATCATGCTAATGACTATCATGTCGACCCACATGATTCAGATATTTTCTTCATCTCCTGACAAACACTGACGCTTCTGTTTTTTCTGAAATTCGGTGTTGCCAATACACAAGGTAGGACACAAAATTCTAAAAAGAAAAAACTTTTAAATCAATAGGAAAACAACTATGAGCAGAGAAATCATTAAAATCAACAAAATTTCCATTTGCAGTTATTAACATGCAAAACACGACTTTCACAAAGTACACGACACCTACCTCAAAATTTTCTGAGCATTGATGAATTACATCGGAGATTTTCATTTCTTCTTTCTGCTGTTTTGGAGTGAGAGGCCTACCAGAGGGGAAAGAGTTAGTTTAGTATACCATCAAAAGAAATTGATTGTGATTAAAATAGTATTTATTAATATAAAACACCGAAATAAAATTCAAATGCGATTAAAAAAAAGGCTTTGGGTTGTTTTAACTCTGAGCGGCACTTTTTTGCACACCATGGGCTAAATGGCCAGGTCACATGGACCCCGAAGGCTCAGAGAAGGTTGGGGGAGGGGACCCACTGGAACAGCTGTTGGGAGACAGATGGTAGCCTCCCGTCAAGGCCATCCAACGTGTTCTTTAACGTTGGGTTGTTTTACCTCTGAGCGGCACTTTTTTGCACATCATGGGCTAAATGGCCAGGTCATATGGACCCCGAAGGCTCAGGGAAGGTTGGGGGAGGGGACCCACTGG
Organism: Ryuthela nishihirai; assembly: GCA_038380435.1. Lineage (NCBI taxonomy): Eukaryota > Metazoa > Arthropoda > Arachnida > Araneae > Heptathelidae > Ryuthela > Ryuthela nishihirai. The sequence continues at coordinate 15,003 of JAWZYU010001133.1, read as the reverse complement.
AACAGCTGTTGGGAGACAGATGGTAGCCTCCCGTCAAGGCCATCCAGCGTGTTCTTTAACGTTGGGTTGTTTTACCTCTGAGTGGCACTTTTTTGCACACCATGGGCTAAATGGCCAGGTCACATGGACCCCGAAGGCTCAGAGAAGGTTGGGGGAGGGGACCCACTGGAACAGCTGTTGGGAGACAGATGGTAGCCTCCCGTCAAGGCCATCCAGTGTGTTCTTTAACGTTGGGTTGTTTTACCTCTGAGCGGCACTTTTTTGCACATCATGGGCTAAATGGCCAGGTCACATGGACCCCGAAGGCTCAGGGAAGGTTGGGGGAGGGGACCCACTGGAACAGCTGTTGGGAGACAGATGGTAGCCTCCCGTCAAGGCCATCCAGCGTGTTCTTTAACGTTGGGTTGTTTTACCTCTGAGTGGCACTTTTTTGCACACCATGGGCTAAATGGCCAGGTCACATGGACCCCGAAGGCTCAGAGAAGGTTGGGGGAGGGGACCCACTGGAACAGCTGTTGGGAGACAGATGGTAGCCTCCCGTCAAGGCCATCCAGCGTGTTCTTTAACGTTGGGTTGTTTTACCTCTGAGCGGCACTTTTTTGCACATCATGGGCTAAATGGCCAGGTCACATGGACCCCGAAGGCTCAGAGAAGGTTGGGGGAGGGGACCCACTGGAACAGCTGTTGGGAGACAGATGGTAGCCTCCCGTCAAGGCCATCCAGTGTGTTCTTTAACGTTGGGTTGTTTTACCTCTGAGTGGCACTTTTTTGCACATCATGGGCTAAATGGCCAGGTCACATGGACCCCGAAGGCTCAGGGAAGGTTGGGGGAGGGGACCCACTGGAACAGCTGTTGGGAGACAGATGGTAGCCTCCCGTCAAGGCTATCCAGCGTGTTCTTTAACGTGCACAGTGTATGGCTCTCCCGCACACGGGGCCACGGTTTAACGTCCCATCCGTCGGACAGCGGGCTTTCCAAGCCCATCGGTGTCCCCTACTGACCGTGGGCAGGGCGGTAAAAATAAAGGCAAGAACTTTTAGGAAAACAAACCCTGGTTCTAAAAACAATCCATTGGATGAAAGGTGATTGAGTGTCACAAGGTCAGAAAGGAAATGACCATAGTCAAAAATAATTTATGTTATGGATTAACAGCAATATAATCGATTAAAAAATGGGTGTCCAACCTTTTGACTTCCCTGGGCCACATTGAGTGGTGATGAATTGCTTTGGGCCGCTGATTAAGTTTTTCCGAGTTTTTGTCTCATATATTTAAGCTATCAGTTCGCTATTTTTGGTATGAGGTTTAATTTCATTTTTATTGTAATAAAGAGCAATTTTATAACGATGTGTGTTGCGCAGTGGCGCACCCAGAGGGGGGCCAAAGGGCCCTGGCACCCCCCCCCCCCCAAAAAAAAAGAAAAAAAAAACCACCAGAAAATTTTCCAAAAATCTTTTTTTAATTAAAATTCATATTTTATATTTATGTTGTGTCTTGTCTTCTATTTCTATACTACTTACGAATTAGTGGTCACATAAGGTGGGAATACACTATAGCTCTCGGGATTCACCGCCGCTGTGAACACAAGGCGAATGAAGTAGTGCTCGGGCGGACCGAGTGCTACTTCGCTTGCCCGAACCGGGCCAGTGGGCCCCTCGGCTCTCCCCAAGATTAAATCCTGAGTGCGCCACTGGTTTTGTGTAATACTTATATCTGGCAAAAACCTCTCATAGATATCTCCGCAAAATTCCCCGCCCTGCCACGGTCAGTAGGGGACACCGATGGGCTTGGAAAGGCCGCCGTCCGTCTGATGGGACGTTAAGCCGTGGCACCGTGTGCGGGAGAGCCATAACCTGTGCACGTTAAAGAACACGCTGGATGGCCTTGACGGGAGGCTACCATCTGTCTCGCAACAGGTCCCCTCTCCCAACCTTCTCTGAGCCTTCGGGGTGCATGTGACCTGGCCATTTAGCCCATGGTGTGCAAAAAAGTGCCGCTCAGAGGTAAAACATCCCAACTCTCAACTCAAAGCATATCGATACCGCGCAGCAACTAATCAGTGCACGTCAATCCAACAAAGCGCCAATTCTGCATCAGTTTTTCAGTAAAATTCTAAATTATATTTCGATTAAACTATATAAATATTTTCCGACTACCAAGACTATAAAACGAAGCAAAAAAAAAAATGAAAAATCATGAAACTAAAATATTAATTTAAAACTTAACTAATTTCAATATTAACTTGCACATAATTCTTAATATAACTCAGTCGCCATTTTATTAGGTGGGTTGGGTTGTTTTACCGCTGAGCGGCACTTTTTTGCACACCATGGGCTAAATGGCCAGGTCACATGGACCCCGAAGGCTCAGAGAAGGTTGGGGGAGGGGACCCACTGGAACAGCTGTTGGGAGACAGATGGTAGCCTCCCGTCAAGGCCATCCAGCGTGTTCTTTAACGTGCACAGGGTATGGCTCTCCCGCACACGGAGCCATGGCTTAAACGTCCCATCCGACAGACGGCGGCCTTTCCAAGCTCATCGGTGTCCTCTACTGAACGTGGGCAGGGCGGGGAATTTTTGCGGAGATAAATCTCAACGCTGACGCAGCTGGGACTCGAACCTGGGAACTACAGATTACGAACCTGGTGCGCTACCGACTGAGCCACCCCCGCCCCCTTTTTATTAGGTGAGTCCCAAGTTATGTCAAAAGTAAATCAGATACAGATTCAGTAATTTCTTAAGTAATCTTTTTTAAAAAAAAATGTGCCTGAGTTCGACGATTTTATTCTAGAAAATCTTTATTTGAATAAGAGTACCTTTCTTTCCGGCTTGCTTCAGTCATAAATACTTTTCTGTCTGATTCTTTCTGTAAATGTGAGTGTTTGCTATATAAAGTTTCTATCACATGTCAAAGAAATTTGATTGAATAGAAAGATTGATAAAGAATTGATAAGAAAATTTATTACTCAATTTAGAATTATCTGAAACTTTTCACGTATTTTCACTTTACCCTCAGAGGCATTTTGTAAACACAAATAAAATAAAGTATGCACTTCTAATAGTTTGGTTCTTTCTAGGGTTAGTTATGGTAGTGAAACTTGGACGCTGTGTAAACAAGATAACAGGAAACTAGATGCTTTTGATTCTAGATGCTTACGCAGTATCTTGGGTATTAGGTGGTTTAACTTTGTAACTAATGATGAGGTTAGGCAAAGGAGTTTGCAACCTCCTTTAAGCAGCATATTGTGCAGAGAGAGACTCCGTTGGTTTGGCCATGTTGCCCGTATGAATAATTATAGATTGGCGAATAGGGTTATGAACAGTGTGCCTAAAGGCCTCAGAAAGAAGGGGAGACCTAGGATGCGGTGGGCAGACAATGTCAAACAAGACCTTGTTAGAATTGGTGTGCAGTGGCCAGATGCAGTAGATGTAGCTCAGGACAGATTGGCTTGGAGAACTAAACTGCACGGTCTGGTTGGACCTCCGTAGCCCATGGCTGCTTGAGGAAGATGATGATGATGATGATGAATTTGAAATATGTTTACCAAAATGACAAATGTAATTTGATAGTGTTACCAAATTCTAAACTTAATGTGATCTCTATGCTTAATTACTAAATAATTTATGTGATTTGCTAATGAAACATTTTAGTAAAAATGCTAATCATTTTTATACCACTGCTACTATTTCTAGAAGGGAATAAATACCAATTGATTTTTGATCGAAATTGAGAATTTATGAAATTAAATTCTTCTTCAGAATAAATTCAATGAATCATCCATGCACTGATGGAATTAAAGAAACCTTTATTCACTACTCATAGAAGAGGTGCAGGTGCAAACCACACTGCTGGCCAATAAAAGTGCAACACAAGGAAAGACAAGAGATATCAAAGTCATATTTAGTGAATACATAGCTTATATTACAAGGATCAAATGATTACAAAAACAAATCTGTTATATTTGTGAAATACAAAGAAATTAGTATCTTGTGTAGCCACCATGAGCGGCAATAACTGCTGCTACACGGTCCGGCATTCAGAGGATGAGACGTTGGATTGTGTTTGGGGAATGTCAGTTCATGCAGTTTCGATACATAGCCAAAGTTCATCTGTTGTAGCAGCTGCTGGTGTCTGGGGTGCTAGTCGTCGTGAGTTCACTGACCAGACATGTTCAATTGGGGATAGATCCAAAGAGTTGGGTTGGGTAGTTTTACCTCTGAGCGGCACTTTTTTGCACACCATGGGCTAAATGTCCAGGTCACATGGACCCCGAAGGCTCAGAGAAGGTTGGGGGAGGGGACCCACTGGAACAGCTATTGGGAGACAGATGGTAGTCAACCGTCAGCGTGTTCTTTAACGTGCACAGGGTATGGCTCTCCCGCACACGGAGCCACGGCTTAACGTCCCATCCGACGGACGGCGGCCTTTTCAAGCCCATCGGTGTTCCCTACTGACCGTGGGCAGGGCGGGGAGTTTTGCGGAGATAACTCTCAACGCTGACCCAGCTCGGACTCGAACCTGGGAACTGCAGATTACGAGCCTGGCGCGCTACCGACTGAGCCACAACCCCCGCCCCTCAAAGCCATGCACACAAGATGTCTGCCCTCTCGTTCGTTGTGTGACAGGGCCACTGAGATCCCTCACGTCGGTGAGTTCATTCCTCCTCCACTAACGCCATATTCTCATCAGTGTGGTAGCATTTCGTCCAACACGAGCACCGATGTTTCGGTACGATAATCCGCCTTCCCGTCATCTCACAATTCTCCTTCGATCAAAGTCAGAAACCTGGTCGTATGGATGCCGTATTCTTCGACGGGGCATACTTGATCCTTTAGTGCGCAAGAACTGCAAGCAAACACAAATCCAGTGTTTTACACCAGCTCTTTGTAATCTCCTCTTATACCACTTCCAGTCGGTAGCGCGCGAGGCTCGTAATCTGTAGTTCGCAGGTTCGAGTCCCAGCTGGGTCAGCGTTGAGATTTATCTCCGCAAAATTCCCCGCCCTGCCCACGGTCAGTAGGGGACACCAATGGGCTTGGAAAGGCCGCCGTCCGTCGGATGGGACGTTAAGCCTTGGCCCCGTGTGCGGGAGAGACATACCCTGTGCACGTTAAAGAACACGCTGGATGGCCTTGACGGGAGGCTACCATCCGTCTCCCAACAGAAGGTTGGGGGAGGGTACCCTCCCCCAACCTTCTCTGAGCCTTCAGGGTCCTTGTGACCTGGCCATTTAGCCCATGGTGTGCAAAAAAGTGCCGCTCAGAGGTAAAACAACCCAACGTTAAAGAACACGCTGGATGGCCTTGACGGGAGGCTACCATCTGTCTCCCAACAGCTGTTCCAGTGTGTCCCCTCCCCCAACATTCTCTGAGCCTTCGGGGTCCATGTGACCTAGCCATTTAGCCCATGGTGTGCAAAAAAGTGTCGCTCAGAGGTAAAACAACCCAACGTTAAAGAAAACGCTGGATAACTTTGACGGGAGGCTACCATCTGTCTCCCAACAGCTGTTCCAGTGGGTACCCTCCCCCAACCTTCTCTGAGCCTTCAGGGTCCTTGTGACCTGGCCATTTAGCCCATGGTGTGCAAAAAAGTGCCGCTCAGAGGTAAAACAACCCAACGTTAAAAAACACGCTGGATGGCCTTGACGGGAGGCTACCATCTGTCTCCCAACAGCTGTTCCAGTGGGTCCCCTCCCCCAACCTTCTCTGAGCCTTCGGGATCCATGTGACCTGGCCATTTAGCCCATGGTGTGCAAAAAAGTACCGCACAGAGGTAAAACATCCCAACGTTAAAGGTCACCCTGGATGGCCTTGACGGGAGGCTACCATCTGTCTGTTAACAGCTATTCCAGTGGGTCCCCTCCCCCAACCTTCTCTGAGCCTTCGGGGTCCATGTGACCTAGCCATTTAGCCCATGGTGTGCAAAAAAGTGTCGCTCAGAGGTAAAACAACCCAACGTTAAAGAAAACGCTGCATAACCTTGACGGGAGGCTACCATCCGTCTCCCAACAGAAGGTTGGGGGAGGGTACCCTCCCCCAACCTTCTCTGAGCCTTCAGGGTCCTTGTGACCTGGCCATTTAGCCCATGGTGTGCAAAAAGGTGCCGCTCAGAGGTAAAACAACCCAACGTTAAAGAACACGCTGGATGGCCTTGACGGGAGGCTACCATCTGTCTCCCAACAGCTGTTCCAGTGTGTCCCCTCCCCCAAACTTCTCTGAGCCTTCGGGGTCCATGTGACCTGGCCATTTAGCCCATGGTGTGCAAAAAAGTACCGCACAGAGGTAAAACATCCCAACGTTAAAGGTCACCCTGGATGGCCTTGACGGGAGTCTACCATCTGTCTGTTAACAGCTATTCCAGTGGGTCCCCTCCCCCAACCTTCTCTGAGCCTTCGGGGTCCATGTGACCTGGCCATTTAGCCCATGGTGTGCAAAAAAGTACCGCACAGAGGTAAAACATCCCAACGTTAAAGGTCAACCTGGATGGCCTTGATGGGAGGCTACCATCTGTCTGTTAACAGCTATTCCAGTGGGTCCCCTCCCCCAACCTTCTCTGAGCCTTCGGGGTCCATGTGACCTAGCCATTTAGCCCATGGTGCGCAAAAAAGTGTCGCTCAGAGGTAAAACAACCCAACGTTAAAGAAAACGCTGGATAACCTTGACGGGAGGCTACCATCCGTCTCCCAACAGAAGGTTGGGGGAGGGTACCCTCCCCCAATCTTCTCTGAGCCTTCAGGGTCCTTGTGACCTGGCCATTTAGCCCATGGTGTGCAAAAAAGTGCCGCTCAGAGGTAAAACATCCCAACGTTAAAGAACACGCTGGATGGCTTTGACGGGAGGCTACCATCTGTCTCCCAACAGCTGTTGCAGTGGGTCCCCTCCCCCAACCTTCTCTGAGCCTTCGGGGTCCATGTGACATGGCCATTTAGCCCATGGTGTGCAAAAAAGTGCCGCTCAGAGGTAAAACAACCCAACGTTAAAGAACACGCTGGATGGCCTTGACGGGAGGCTACCATCTGTCTCCCAACAGCTGTTCCAGTGGGTCCCCTCCCCCAACCTTCTCTGAGCCTTCGGGATCCATGTGACCTGGCCATTTAGCCCATGGTGTGCAAAAAAGTACCGCACAGAGGTAAAACATCCCAACGTTAAAGGTCACCCTGGATGGCCTTGACGGGAGGCTACCATCTGTCTGTTAACAGCTATTCCAGTGGGTCCCCTCCCCCAACCTTCTCTGAGCCTTCGGGGTCCATGTGACCTAGCCATTTAGCCCATGGTGTGCAAAAAAAGTGTCGCTCAGAGGTAAAACAACCCAACGTTAAAGAAAACGCTGCATAACCTTGACGGGAGGCTACCATCCGTCTCCCAACAGAAGGTTGGGGGAGGGTACCCTCCCCCAACCTTCTCTGAGCCTTCAGGGTCCTTGTGACCTGGCCATTTAGCCCATGGTGTGCAAAAAAGTGCCGCTCAGAGGTAAAACAACCCAACGTTAAAGAACACGCTGGATGGCCTTGACGGGAGGCTACCATCTGTCTCCCAACAGCTGTTCCAGTGTGTCCCCTCCCCCAACATTCTCTGAGCCTTCGGGGTCCATGTGACCTAGCCATTTAGCCCATGGTGTGCAAAAAAGTGTCGCTCAGAGGTAAAACAACCCAACGTTAAAGAAAACGCTGGATAACTTTGACGGGAGGCTACCATCCGTCTCCCAACAGCTGTTCCAGTGGGTACCCTCCCCCAACCTTCTCTGAGCCTTCAGGGTCCTTGTGACCTGGCCATTTAGCCCATGGTGTGCAAAAAAGTGCCGCTCAGAGGTAAAACAACCCAACGTTAAAGAACACGCTGGATGGCCTTGACGGGAGGCTACCATCTGTCTCCCAACAGCTGTTCCAGTGGGTCCCCTCCCCCAACCTTCTCTGAGCCTTCGGGATCCATGTGACCTGGCCATTTAGCCCATGGTGTGCAAAAAAGTACCGCACAGAGGTAAAACATCCCAACGTTAAAGGTCACCCTGGATGGCCTTGACGGGAGGCTACCATCTGTCTGTTAACAGCTATTCCAGTGGGTCCCCTCCCCCAACCTTCTCTGAGCCTTCGGGGTCCATGTGACCTAGCCATTTAGCCCATGGTGTGCAAAAAAGTGTCGCTCAGAGGTAAAACAACCCAACGTTAAAGAAAACGCTGGATAACTTTGACGGGAGGCTACCATCCGTCTCCCAACAGCTGTTCCAGTGGGTACCCTCCCCCAACCTTCTCTGAGCCTTCAGGGTCCTTGTGACCTGGCCATTTAGCCCATGGTGTGCAAAAAAGTGCCGCTCAGAGGTAAAACAACCCAACCCAATCCCCTCCCTCAACCTTCTCTGAGCCTTCGGGGTCCATGTGACCTAGCCATTTAGCCCATGGTGTGCAAAAAAGTGTCGCTCAGAGGTAAAACAACCCAACGTTAAAGAAAACGCTGCATAACCTTGACGGGAGGCTACCATCCGTCTCCCAACAGAAGGTTGGGGGAGGGTACCCTCCCCCAACCTTCTCTGAGCCTTCAGGGTCCTTGTGACCTGGCCATTTAGCCCATGGTGTGCAAAAAAGTGCCGCTCAGAGGTAAAACAACCCAACGTTAAAGAACACGCTGGATGGCCTTGACGGGAGGCTACCATCTGTCTCCCAACAGCTGTTCCAGTGTGTCCCCTCCCCCAACCTTCTCTGAGCCTTCGGGGTCCATGTGACCTGGCCATTTAGCCCATGGTGTGCAAAAAAGTACCGCACAGAGGTAAAACATCCCAACGTTAAAGGTCACCCTGGATGGCCTTGACGGGAGTCTACCATCTGTCTGTTAACAGCTATTCCAGTGGGTCCCCTCCCCCAACCTTCTCTGAGCCTTCGGGGTCCATGTGACCTGGCCATTTAGCCCATGGTGTGCAAAAAAGTACCGCACAGAGGTAAAACATCCCAACGTTAAAGGTCAACCTGGATGGCCTTGATGGGAGGCTACCATCTGTCTGTTAACAGCTATTCCAGTGGGTCCCCTCCCCCAACCTTCTCTGAGCCTTCGGGGTCCATGTGACCTAGCCATTTAGCCCATGGTGCGCAAAAAAGTGTCGCTCAGAGGTAAAACAACCCAACGTTAAAGAAAACGCTGGATAACCTTGACGGGAGGCTACCATCCGTCTCCCAACAGAAGGTTGGGGGAGGGTACCCTCCCCCAATCTTCTCTGAGCCTTCAGGGTCCTTGTGACCTGGCCATTTAGCCCATGGTGTGCAAAAAAGTGCCGCTCAGAGGTAAAACATCCCAACGTTAAAGAACACGCTGGATGGCTTTGACGGGAGGCTACCATCTGTCTCCCAACAGCTGTTGCAGTGGGTCCCCTCCCCCAACCTTCTCTGAGCCTTCGGGGTCCATGTGACATGGCCATTTAGCCCATGGTGTGCAAAAAAGTGCCGCTCAGAGGTAAAACAACCCAACGTTAAAGAACACGCTGGATGGCCTTGACGGGAGGCTACCATCTGTCTCCCAACAGCTGTTCCAGTGGGTCCCCTCCCCCAACCTTCTCTGAGCCTTCGGGGTCCATGTGACCTGGCCATTTAGCCCATGGTGTGCAAAAAAGTGCCTCTCAGAGGTAAAACAACCCAACGTTAAAGAACACGCTGGATGGCCTTGATGGGAGGCTGCCAACTGTCTCCCAACAGCTGTTCCAGTGGGTCCCCTCCCCCAACATTCTCTGAGCCTTCGGGGTCCATGTGACCTAGCCATTTAGCCCATGGTGTGCAAAAAAGTGTCGCTCAGAGGTAAAACAACCCAACGTTAAAGAAAACGCTGGATAACTTTGACGGGAGGCTACCATCCGTCTCCCAACAGCTGTTCCAGTGGGTACCCTCCCCCAACCTTCTCTGAGCCTTCAGGGTCCTTGTGACCTGGCCATTTAGCCCATGGTGTGCAAAAAAGTGCCGCTCAGAGGTAAAACAACCCAACGTTAAAGAACACGCTGGATGGCCTTGACGGGAGGCTACCATCTGTCTCCCAACAGCTGTTCCAGTGGGACCCCTCCCCCAACCTTCTCTGAGCCTTCGGGGTCCATGTGACCTGGCCATTTAGCCCATGGTGTGCAAAAAAGTGCCGCACAGAGGTAAAACAACCCAACGTTAAAGAACACGCTGGATGGCCTTGACGGGAGGCTACCATCTGTCTCCCAACAGCTGTTCCAGTGTGTCCCCTCCCCCAACATTCTCTGAGCCTTCGGGGTCCATGTGACCTGGCCATTTAGCCCATGGTGTGCAAAAAAGTACCGCACAGAGGTAAAACATCCCAACGTTAAAGGTCACCCTTGATGGCCTTGACGGGAGGCTACCATCTGTCTGTTAACAGCTATTCCAGTGGGTCCCCTCCCCCAACCTTCTCTGAGCCTTCGGGGTCCATGTGACCTAGCCATTTAGCCCATAGTGTGCAAAAAAGTGTCGCTCAGAGGTAAAACAACCCAACGTTAAAGAAAACGCTGGATATCCTTGACGGGAGGCTACCATCCGTCTCCCAACAGAAGGTTGGGGGAGGGTCCCCTCCCCCAACCTTCTCTGAGCCTTCGGGGTCCATGTGACCTGGCCATTTAGCCCATGGTGTGCAAAAAAGTGCCGCTCAGAGGTAAAACAACCCAACGTTAAAGAACACGCTGGATGGCCTTGACGGGAGGCTACCATCTGTCTCCCAACAGCTGTTCCAGTGGGACCCCTCCCCCAACCTTCTCTGAGCCTTCGGGGTCCATGTGACCTGGCCATTTAGCCCATGGTGTGCAAAAAAGTGCCGCACAGAGGTAAAACAACCCAACGTTAAAGAACACGCTGGATGGCCTTGACGGGAGGCTACCATCTGTCTCCCAACAGCTGTTCCAGTGTGTCCCCTCCCCCAACATTCTCTGAGCCTTCGGGGTCCATGTGACCTGGCCATTTAGCCCATGGTGTGCAAAAAAGTACCGCACAGAGGTAAAACATCCCAACGTTAAAGGTCACCCTTGATGGCCTTGACGGGAGGCTACCATCTGTCTGTTAACAGCTATTCCAGTGGGTCCCCTCCCCCAACCTTCTCTGAGCCTTCGGGGTCCATGTGACCTGGCCATTTAGCCCATGGTGTGCAAAAAAGTACCGCACAGAGGTAAAACATCCCAACGTTAAAGGTCACGCTGGATGGCCTTGACGGGAGGCTACCATCTGTCTGTTAACAGCTATTCCAGTGGGTCCCCTCCCCCAACCTTCTCTGAGCCTTCGGGGTCCATGTGACCTAGCCATTTAGCCCATGGTGTGCAAAAAAGTGTCGCTCAGAGGTAAAACAACCCAACGTTAAAGAAAACGCTGGATATCCTTGACGGGAGGCTACCATCCGTCTCCCAACAGAAGGTTGGGGGAGGGTACCCTCCCCCAACCTTCTCTGAGCTTCAGGGTCCTTGTGACCTGGCCATTTAACCCATGGTGTGCAAAAAAGTGCCGCTCAGAGGTAAAACATCCCAACGTTAAAGGTCACCCTTGATGGCCTTGACGGGAGGCTACCATCTGTCTGTTAACAGCTATTCCAGTGGGTCCCCTCCCCCAACCTTCTCTGAGCCTTCGGGGTCCATGTGACCTGGCCATTTAGCCCATGGTGTGCAAAAAAGTACCGCACAGAGGTAAAACATCCCAACGTTAAAGGTCACCCTTGATGGCCTTGACGGGAGGCTACCATCTGTCTGTTAACAGCTATTCCAGTGGGTCCCCTCCCCCAACCTTCTCTGAGCCTTCGGGGTCCATGTGACCTGGCCATTTAGCCCATGGTGTGCAAAAAAGTACCGCACAGAGGTAAAACATCCCAACGTTAAAGGTCACGCTGGATGGCCTTGACGGGAGGCTACCATCTGTCTGTTAACAGCTATTCCAGTGGGTCCCCTCCCCCAACCTTCTCTGAGCCTTCGGGGTCCATGTGACCTAGCCATTTAGCCCATAGTGTGCAAAAAAGTGTCGCTCAGAGGTAAAACAACCCAACGTTAAAGAAAACGCTGGATATCCTTGACGGGAGGCTACCATCCGTCTCCCAACAGAAGGTTGGGGGAGGGTCCCCTCCCCCAACCTTCTCTGAGCCTTCGCGGTCCATGTGACCTGGCCATTTAGCCCATGGTGTGCAAAAAAGTGCCGCTCAGAGGTAAAACAACCCAACGTTAAAGAACACGCTGGATGGCCTTGACGGGAGGCTACCATCTGTCTCCCAACAGCTGTTCCAGTGGGTCCCCTCCCCCAACCTTCTCTGAGCCTTCGGGGTCCATGTGACCTGGCCATTTAGCCCATGGTGTGCAAAAAAGTACCGCACAGAGGTAAAACAACCCAACCCACAACCCAGGTCGGTTCTACATTCAAATTCGTTTGTTGTATAAATTTCACGCAGAAGTGTATGCGAGAGTTCATGTCACGTTTTGTCATAAGTCACTATAGCGCGCTCATCTGTCGTAACAATATGTTTGGATCCTATGGGTGACTTAATGATAAATCCGATCCTGCGGATAAATCTCATTATATTTAAAAAATGATCCTACTCCCTAAAAGTGTCAGAAGACATTACAATTATCAAATAACTCTGCTGCAAATTTTTATATGTTCTCACAAAATTTTAAAATTGGCTTTTTAAAAGTTTTTTAAATGAACAATGAAAATTAAAAGCATGATATTGTATTTATAATGGAAGAAGTTCTGTTTCTTCAGCCTAAGGTTGTACAGTCGCTCAAAAGAGTATCCGAACACTATAGTTGATTACAGAATTCAGAAAAAATATCTGGCAACGTTTTTTTTTTAGAAATTAGTGATCTGGCAACCTTTGTTGTTTACAGAATTCAGGAAAAAATCTGGAGCGTGCACAGCAACTGTACACGCTCCAGTTACCATTCACAGCAGTTACAGTTGTGCAGTTACTGCACACGCTCCAGTTTGCTGTGAATGGTAACTGCACACGCTCAATATTTCCGTGAGTGAGCCCACACGATCTAGTATCAAAATAGTATGACCACCTACAGTCGCTCAAAAAAGTATCCGAACGCTATGGTTGATTACAGAATTCCGAAAAAAATATCTGGGAACAATTTTTTTTGGAAATTAGTGATCTGGCAACCTTCGCGTCACGTGACACGAAAGTTGCCAGATCACTATTTCTAAAAAAATCGTTGCCAGATATTTTTCCTGAATTCTATAATCACGTGACATCCGGAGGTTGCCAGATCACTAATTTCTGAAAAAATCGCTGCCAGATATTTTTTCTGAATTCTGTAATCGACCGTAGTGTTCGGATACTTTTTTGAGCGACTGTAGGTGGTCATATTATTTTGATACTAGATCTGTGGGCTCACTCACGGAAATACTGAGCGTGTGCAGTTACCGTTCACAGCAAACTGGTACGTGTGCAGTAACTGCACACGCTCCAGTTTGCTGTGAACGGTAACTGGAGCGTGTACAGTTGCTGTTCACGCTCCAGATATTTTTCCTGAATTCTGTAATCACGTGACACGAAGGTTGCCAGATCGCCAATTTCTAAAAAAATCGTTGCCAGATATTTTTTCTGAATTCTGTAATCAACCGGAGTGTTCGGATACTTTTTTTGAGCGACTGTACATTCCCTTTAATTTTCGTGTTGGAAACATTCCAAAACTAACCAGGCAATAGTGGAAAACCGTGGAGTAGTACTGCAACAAAAGGATACTTTTTCTATGAGTTGGGATATGAACAGTAGCGAAAGGTCTTCGGCAAAGTAATTGTACGGTTAGGTGGCGTGCAGCGAGACTGTAATTGCTTCCTATTGATTCACTTGGATAATGATGAGAGTCTTGTTCCTTAAATGGGACACACTTCGTCCATGTTCCTTCCTGGATTAGGGGGGGAAATTCTTCTCTCCGTTGTAGCAACTTTAAGAAAAGCATCGAGAATTAAAATCTTTGAAATCGACACAAAAATGGATTCAATGAATAAAAATACAATTATAAAAATGCTAGATTTATTATTTTTATGCAAAATTACACAACAGTGGTGATTTCTCATCTCAGTAATTACTGACAAATCTATCAAAAACTCGATTTTTCAACAATATTCTCTTAGTATTTAAAGTTGGGTTGGGTTGTTTTACATCTGAGCGGCACTTTTTTGCACACCGTGGGCTAAATGGCCAGGTCACATGGACCCCGAAGGCTCAGAGAAGGTTGGGGGAGGGGACCCACTGGAACAGCTGTTGGGAGACAGATGGTAGCCTCCCGTCAAGGCCATCCAGCGTGTTCTTTAACGTTGGGTTGTTTTACCTCTGAGCGGCACTTTTTTGCACACCGTGGGCTAAATGGCCAGGTCACAAGGACCCCGAAGGCTCAGAGAAGGTTGAGGGAGGGGACCCACTGGAACAGCTGTTGGGAGACAGATGGTAGCCTCCCGTCAAGGCCATCCAGCGTGTTCTTTAACGTGCACAGGGTATGGCTCTCCCGCACACGGAGCCACGGTTTAAAGTCCCATCCGACGGACGGCGGCCTTTCCAAGCCCATCGGTGTCCCCTACTGACCGTGGGCAGGGCGAGGAATTTTGCGGAGATAAATCTCAACGCTGACCCAGCTGGGACTCGAACCTGGGAACTACAGATTACGAGCCTGGCTAGTATTTAAAGAGTTATGGAAGTTTGAATATTAAACAACAGCAATACCTAACGTTAGAATTTAACTCAGAAGTTAATTATAATTTGAATAAGACGTATCGCTTCACACTATTTAATACAACAGATGTATATTTGAAAAGTTAATATAAGTAACTTTCCAATATTTTTCAATTTTCCTAAGACTTGCATTGTTCCTGTTAAATATCAGTCCATAACTTTTTTAATTACAAAGCAAACATTATTGAAAATCGAGATTTAGATAGATTGGACTGAGATCTTCAATTTATCATCCGTTACATTTTCTCATAAAACGCTTAGTTTAGAAGTTATAGAGCTTTGAAGTTAGCTTACACTGACACAACATGGAGGAAGGTGGTCACAATTCA
>JAWZYU010001132.1:0-46000 GCA_038380435.1 Ryuthela nishihirai | reverse complement strand
ATCAATAACCAAACTAAAGAGAAAAGGAGACAAAACGCACCCTTGTCGAACACCAGAAGTAATGCTAAACCAATTGCTGCAAGCCTTACTAACTCTTACACATGACTCAGTGTTATCATAGAGAGTTTCATTACGTTAACTAACTTGTCTGGTATAATACCATATGATATCACAATCAACCACAATTATGATGATCAACAGAGTCAAAAGCTTTTTTGAAATCAACAAAGCTAGTAACAACAGGTTTTTAAACCTCTAAACATTTTTCAAAAATCAGCCTAAAGGAAAAAAATCTGAACAATACATTCTCTACTACTACCAAATCTACACTGCTCATCATGCAATTGTTGGTCAACCAGATTCTTAATTCTATTAAGCACAATCATGCAAAAAACTTTACATGGAACAGAAAGTCAAGAACTACAATCATCTTTTTTAAAAAGAGGGATAATAATCGTTCTGGTAAAATATTTAGAAACAATGCCATTATCGTAAAAGATATTTAAAATTTCAGTCATCTATATGGTAACCGAAACATTCCCACATCTGAGCATTTCAGTAGTAATTTCATCTACTCCTTGAGATTTATTAAGTGTAAGTTTAGAAATAGCCAAAATAACTTCGGACTGTGTTATAGGGCCAACATTAAAGTCAGTAATGCACATATCATCATTACAAACAATAGGAGTAGAAGTACTACATTATTTTGAACATTTCCAAAATGCTCAGCCCTCTTAGCCATCACAGAATCCTCACCTCCTATATATATAACCTTACTTTATTTATCCTTCAATCCCTGTATACCTGTCTGTTTTCTACCACACAAAACATTAACTATCTGGTACAGCTCACTGCTGTTGAGCTGTCTAACTGCTCCCTTGGCTTTGTCATCCAAGCCATCAAGTCAAACATTCTTATCAGCGGCAAACTGATTTTTTACATGTTTATTAAGCTCTTTGTGATGCTTTCTATTAGGACTAGTAGGGTATTGATTAAGGACATTCTTGCAATTCTTTCCTTTCGAAATAAGCTCTCGTGCCTTATAATATAAATAGTTTTACTTCCTCTTCTCTTTACCAAAAGAGATTGTTACTTTCAAGAAAAGCATGTTTAAAATGGTTCCATTCTTCCTCAAATTCAGAGGTAAACAAACATGACTGTAATAATGACTTAGTAGCCTATCATGATAAGCTTTAGTTATAACTGGGTCTTTCACAGCTTCAGAATTACAATAATTTCAGTGCTTCAATAAATTTTTTAACCTTTGTACAATATTTCTTAAGTTTATG
Source organism: Ryuthela nishihirai (assembly GCA_038380435.1). NCBI lineage: Eukaryota > Metazoa > Arthropoda > Arachnida > Araneae > Heptathelidae > Ryuthela > Ryuthela nishihirai. The sequence goes on along the minus strand of JAWZYU010001132.1, from coordinate 44,711 downwards.
TTGCAAGACACTTTTAACAAGGTAATGGTGAGATCCAATTTCAGCTCCCCTATTTGACCTGGTGTTCCTGACAGAACTAGCCCATTTGCTGTTAATTAATATATAATCAATCATATTCTTATGCAGCCCATCTGTTGAAACTTATGTGTATTTATGTATGTCATGGTGTTAGTTATTCTCAAACCATTAAGTTCACCAACCTGTATGAGACATTTCCCAATGCCATTGCAGCTATTAATACCAAAGGGACTTATCACTCCTCCCCAAAGGTCAGAGGCAATACAGTCAGGGACTACAGACTACTCCCAATCAGGCTTTAGCATTGAAGTTGCCTAGAACAAAAGTAATATCTCCTTTCTTGACAGAATTCAAAATATCCTGAAATTGTCTGTAAAACCTATCCTTCTCATCCTCATCACATTCTCAGTGGGGGCATAACAACAGATAACATTCAAGTCTTTAATGCTTGTCTGAAATTTTGCTGTAAGAAACCTTTCATTAATGCACTCATATCCTAGAAGAGCATCACTAGCCTGTCTGCTGAGAAGCAGAGCCATGCCTTGGTGATGTTTATTATCGTTCCTCCCTGAAAAGAGAAATTTAAGATTATTTTTAAGAATCTCACCTTTACCTGTCCACTTGGTCTCTTGCAAGCCGAGAATATCCAAATTATATGGTGGAATTCTTGTGTGAGGACATCAAGAGAAATAGCTCTGTGCAGAGTTCTCACATTCCAACTACCTATGGAGAGAAAATGGTTAGTGGGATGTTTAAAGAAACTATGTTTATTGAGAGAGGGAATGCTGACAATATTAAACAACCTCCTAATTGCAGGCATGGGGCACAGACCAGTTTTCCCCCAGTTCTAAAAGCTGAAGTGATCTACACTGGAAGACTTCTTCCAGTGTAGGATTTCATAATTCCCATAGAAGCCAGAGTTCATATGTCTGTGATGACCTGTGCCCAGGATTATCCACCGGCTGATAAAACATATCCTGTGAATCTATTCACTTGGGCCTGTCAGCCCACAAAAAAAAAAAACAGGAAACACATCAGAAGATTTCCCCTCCACAGAAGCCCCACCAGGCAGCAAATGCAAGATCCATAATCAAGTTCAGAGCCTTTTTCCAATCCAGGTAGTGTATATGATCAGCACCAGGACCTTGTGTGGGCTTGTGTTACCCTGTGTGTAAAATTATACTAAGAAGCAAAACCAATCAAATAGTGCTTATGGATAAAGATTATAACACCAAAATAAAACTTTAATGGAATTAAATTGTCATAAAATTACTAACAACTCTACCTAATAAAAAAAAATATAAATACCCCCTCAAGCAGTGCTTGCCACAGAGGTCTGACAGGAGCCTGTCAGTTTATATGCCATAGTAGAAGATCTGAGAGGATGGCAGGACCTCAACAGAAAACAACACAAACAGCCATGCCTTACCCGGGGCTCGAACCCAAGTCCCGTAGATCAGTAGCCAAGCGCGCTAACCACTCGGCCACGGGACGGCTCTCTCTACCTAATATACTACAGAAATTAACAAAATTAAGAAGTGATCCATTCCTACCCATCAAAATCTATCAAAATCTGTAAATCCTGCACACTCCCCATTTACTCAGATATACCACAGATGTTTCGAAAATTAAACTGCATAAATCCGATCATTCCTTCAGACTAAATCTAATCTAAAGAAGAAATCACCAACATATAACCTCGAACAAGCACTCTACCACTTTTTTAAACCTTTCTTCCCTCTTATGCAATATACTGCTAGCACAATCTTGAAGAAGAAATCACCAACATATAACCTCGAACAAGCACTCTACCACTCTTTTAAACCTTTCTTCCCTCTTATGCAATATACTGCTAGCACAGCACAAGATGTCATCAGAATCATCATAAACACCCATAGCTCCTCAAACATAACAATGCATTCATTTGAGGTCATTTCACTATACCCTAGTACACCAGTGTTGGATCCAGCAATACAACTGAAAACGACATGGTCTGAGGATGCCAGACCCACATTGCGAGAGTAGTTTAGCATACATTAGGTCCTGGACCTATCCACCTCATCCATCTGGTTTGTGGTAAATGGTGAAACCTGGATTCAGGCGGAGGATGTACCCATGGGCTCTCCCTTCTCTCTGGACTAATGGCTGATGCAGTAATGAGATATGTAGAAGAAACAGCCCTGGTTAAAAATAAACTAAAACTGACACTATGCTACATAGATGATATTTTAATATTCTGGGACCATGGCCAAGAGTAATTATATAAACTTTTAGACATCTTTAATAATATCTTACCCACCGTAAAATTTACATACAAAGATGGGGTTGGGGTTGGCTCAGTGGGTAACACACCAGGCTCATAATCTGCAGTTTCCAGGTTTGAGCCCCAGCTGGACCATTGAGATTTATCTCTGCACAACTCCTCATTTTGCCCACAGTCAGTAGGGGACACTGATGGGTTTGGAAAGGCTGCCCTCCATCATGTGGGATGTTAAGCCATGGTGCTGTGTGCAGGGGAGCCATACCCTATGCATGTTACAGAACATGTTGATGGCCTTGACGGGAGGCTACCACCTGTCTCCCAACAGCTGTTCCAGTGGGTCCCCTCTCTAACTTTAGCCTATTGTGTGCAAAAAAGCACCACTCAGAGGTAAAACAACCCAACATGCGACAATGAAATCAACTAGCAGTTACCATATTTGGATATAATTATATCACGTAAATATCAAAATTCCAATGCAATGGTGTACAGAAAGAACAAGAAGTGGAACACTTTTGTGCCAAATCAAACCACACTATTTCATAGAAAGCAGCAGCTTTCAACACTTATTTTTATAGAGCACATTGCTATGCCTCATCTAAAACCTTACTAAGAAATAAAATTAGCTATATTTACGAAATAGGACAAGAAGCTGGCTATGAAAAATCTTCCATAATGAAAATCCACAATCAAGTCAAATGCAAACTTAAACACAGCACTCAACCAACACCAGCACAAGAAGAATCAGTTAAACCTAAGTATACTATAGCTTTCTCGTATACACCAGGTCTCTCATATTCACTAAATAATATCTTAAAGAACTATAATAGTATAAAAGTTCCTAACTCTATAATAAATGCAAATACAATAAAGGAAATAAAATAAAGAAGACTATGATAAATACAATAAAGAAGACTGTAATAAAGAATACAATTAAGGAAAATACAATAAAGAAAGTTGTGCTTAACAACAGAGACAAAGCTGAACCCACAAGAGGAATATATGTCTCCATCATATGCGTGGACTCGTGCATCTCATGGGCATACAAAATTGCAGCCTTCCATTCTCTCATCCACGGGGCCTTCACTGTCTCATCAATTGTTGTCTCATCAATTTTGATGTCTCATCAATTTTGAATTGCTTAAATAAGTAATTCAAAACATCCAGGGGCGGGGGGGGGGGGGGGGGGTGGCTCAGTCGGTAGCGCGCAAGGCTCATAATCTGCAGTTCCCAGGTTCGAGTCCCGGCTGGGTCAGTGTTGAGATATATCTCCGCGAAACTCCCTGCCCTGCCTACGGTCAGTAGGGGACACCGATGGGTTTGGAAAGGCTGCCGTCCGTCGGATGGGATGTTAAGCCATGGCTCCATGTGCGGGAGAGCCATACCCTGTGCACGTTAAAGAACACACTGTGGATGGCCTTGACGGGAGGCTACCATCTGTATCCCACCAGCCATTCCAGTGGGTCCCCTCCCCCAACCTTCTCTGAGCCTTCGGGGTCCTTGTGACCTGGCCATTTAGCCCATTGTGTGCAAAAAAGTGTCGCTTAGAAGTAAAACAAACAACGAAATCAAAACATCCAATCCATTGCTGCATTCCATGACTTCCACCCAACAACAATAGAAAGCTAATCAATAAATATGGAAACTAAAGGCAGAAGAGATTTGGCTCTCTTCCCACTCACCAACTCCTAGTGGGCAACCTTTGCCAGATCTATTTCTTGCATTCTTTTTCCTATTCGAATCAGTCCATAAATTACTCAGGAGCTCAAAATATCAAAATTGTTTTCAGCACAGCTCCAAATTTGAAGAAAATTATCAAAAGGGACAGAGAAAAATTTAGCCTCCTTCAAAAATCGGTCACATACAGATTTCCCCTCCATTTGCATAATATCTAATACTGCTGTCTGCTATATTGTAAAAACCATACATTCTCTACAGGAGAGGTTTGCAGAGCATCAAATAGATGTAAGCCAAAACAAGCTAACAACTGCTGCTGCTGAACTTGCAATACAATACACAGCAACCATAGACTGGGAGCACACCACACTGCTTGCACGTGCATCCATTTACTACAGAACCATAGTCCATGAGGCCATTGAAATCATGATCTTGCCCATCCCCAGTCCCAGCTGGGTCAATTTCCCCACCCTGCCCATGGTCAGTAGGGGACAGAATGGGCTTAGAAAAACCGCCATCCGTCGGATGGGACGTTAAGCTATGGCCCCGTGTGCGGGAGGCTACCATGTCTCCCAACAGCTGTTCTAGTGGGTCCCCTCTCCCAACCTTCTCTGAGCCTTTGGGGTCCATGTGGCCCGGCCATTTAGCCCATGATATGCAGAAAAGTGCCACTCGGAGGTAAAACAACCCAACCCAATTGCCCATCCCCACCTGCAACCAAGACACTGGAATCACCCTTCACAACATGTGGAAAGAAGCTCTCAGCAGCCCTAATGTCACTTATATAGTGTCACTTCACTGAAGACTGAGTGCTATTCTTTCTCCATAAAGCTTTTGAGTTTTTCCTAAAAACTTTTAATATCCACTAATAATTTCCACTCTGTAAATTGATTCAGATATTTAGAGGAAAAATTGTCTTGTGCTGGGTGGGATATGAACCCACAACCTCCTAATAACATGTTTGAAGGATAAACTTAAAAAATTTATTGCTCAACGACAGAGAATTTTAATGTTTTAATTATTTTAATACAATATAAAAATTGGGAGACCCACACGAATTACTACAAAACAAAAATAACTATGTAAGTAAAATGTATAGAACAATTGATAACACTGGGCAACACATAAAAAGGCTTTGAAATGAAAATAGCCAATCTTTTACTAATTTCAAGGTGCTGAACACGAAAATGACAATAAAATTTGTTGATTGACTCTTGTTTAGGAGAGACAGAGATGATCATGTATAAACGACTCAGTCCACATTGATTACATAAGTAACCATTCCACAACTCTGTATTTTAAACTCCAGGTGCAACATATTGCATTGTATTGCATCAGCCTGCCATACACACAACCCCCAGAGGTATTGCATCATTGTCTGATGTAATGTAGTTGAGTCATGACATCGCGGACAAAAGATGATGCAATCATTAGTTGTAAGTGACATCTCGTAGGGTGAACAAGTCTTTTGAGCAACTCCCATTTACCCCCGAGTCATAAATACAACACGTTATCCCTGCAATTTTAATCCAGCAGAAGTGATGCCTCGTAACTATATTAATAGTGCAGATATATTTTGTTACATTTGTGGGGAAGTGACATTTGCAAGCTAGAAAAGGGCCATCACTCCAATAGTGAAAGTGATGTAGGAGTTTTGCTTTGGATGCAAGATCGGAGACCAGGACACGGCCTGGGCCCCACACATATGCTGCAGTATGTGTGCAAGAAATCTTTCGAAGTGGCTGAAAGACAAAAAAGATGATGCCATTTGCTATGGTTTTGGAGAGAGCCAAGCAGTAACACAAATGACTGCTACTTCTGCATGGTTCCACCTGTTTCTGGAGGATCACAAGGAAAAAGAAGTGTACAATAGAGTACCCAAATATACAATCTGCTCTCCAACCAGTTCTGCACGTCGAAGGCCTTCCCGTTCCCGAACCTCCAAAAGAATTTTCCATCGATTCAGATGATTAGGTGGGAGGCAAGTTCTCCGCAGCCTTTGGTGTGAGACGTCAGGTTCTCCGCAGCCTTTGGTGTCTAATGATGAACCAAACGTCTGCCATAGTGCATCATCTGCACCACACATTCTCACCGAAGAGGAAATGAACAATCTTGTTTGCGATCTGGAGATGTCCAAGGCCAAAGCAGAGTTACTTGGATCAAGATTTAAACAACGGAATCTTCTCAAGGAAAATGTCTGAGTGGCTTTGTTTTGAACTCGTCATGAGCAGTTTCCGCCTTACTTCAGAAAGGAAGATGACCTTGTGTTCTGCTCCAATGTAGATGGCCTGATGAATGCCCTCAGAATGAAACATGTTCCTCAAGAATGGCAACTATTAATAGACTCCTCGAAATTGAATCTCAAGGCGGTGTTGCTGCATAATGGAAATCGACCTACGTCCATTTTGGTCGGACACTCTGTTTACATGAAAGAAACCTATGACAACCTAAAACAGCTGTTGAACTATTTTCAATACAGCAAGTATGGCTGGCATCTCTGTTGTGACTTGAAGGTAGTGACTCTGTTGATGGGTCTGCAGTTGTGATATATGAAGTCCGCTCTTTCTTATGTGAATGGGACAGCTGAGCAAAGACTTTGCACTATGTGAAGAGAAACTTCCTGAGGAAATCTCTGAAGTTCGGAGAGAAGAATGTGGAACACCCAGCGCTGGCAGAAATGCACAAAATCCTGCTACCACTGAAATACTTCATAAAAGCCATGGACCAGACTGCATCAGTTTTCAAATACTTGGCTGACAAATTCCCTCAACTCAGCGAAGTGAAAATTAAAGAGGGAATTTTTGTGGGTCCACAGATTTATGAGCTGTTCAGAGACCAGATGTTCGACAACCTGCTTCAGGGTGACAAGAAAAAGGCTTGGGACGCATTTCGTCTGGTGTCAACTAAATTCCTCGGGAATGTCTGGGCAGACAACTATAAGAAACTGATTAAGAACATGTTTTCTCTGTATCACAAACTTGGCTGCAATATGTCCCACTTTCTCCATTCCCACATAGATTTCTTCCCTGACAACTGCGGCATGGTTAGTGATGAGCACGGTGAACGTTTTCATCAAGGCATTGCAACGACGGAGAAACAATACCAAGGAAACTGGTCCACTTCAATGTTGGCTGACTACTGTTGGACACTCGCCAGAGATGATCCTGAGCAGTTGTACAAGCGACATCGGAAGTAGAAGCGGAGTTTTACGATATGTCATATGTATGTATTACTCTATTATATAAGAAACTATTGTGGATTTCTTAGAAATCTTAGCCAGTTTTGCATTTTCATTGTCATATCCATGTTCAGCACCTTTAAAATCTTTAAGAAATGGCTACTTTTATCTCAGAGGCATGACTTTTATGAAACTTTGTTACCCAATGTAATCACATTACCGAACACGAAACATATATTAAAAAAAAAAAAATAAGTCGTACAGCTGTAACACAAACAACAATTCACAAGCAATTAAACTCAATTATGAAACATTAGTATCACCACCCACAAAATTTCAGCTAAACTACATGGAAATTTTGATTATAAACCTTAAAAAAGAAGAACTATGCAACATTGATCTGATTCCCCGCCCACCCACTTGGAACTTGCTATTACACAATTTCCGGTTTAACCCGTCCAGTGTCCAACCCATCTGTATACATACAGAGAATCTGAATTGCGATGCCAATGACGTATGTATAGGCATTTAGTATAACAAAAATATATCAATTTTTTTAAAATAAAAATTGCCATTGTAATTTTTTATATTTATATAGTATAAAATATATAATTCAGGCATAAAAAATAATATTTTGTTTTTTAATTTGATGCATATTTTACTAAACTACAATATAAATAATTTTATAAAGCCATCTGATTGCCTTTTTTAGAAGCATTAGACGGTATTGCTGATTTGCTTGTTAACGTTTCTATTTGTTGAAGCAGCCTTTTGATTTGAGCTATTATCAACAAATTTTTCCTTAAATTTTCGAAACTCTCCTAAAAATTAACAAAAAAAAACTGTTTTAAAAGCGATAGATTTGGGAAGTAATTACAAAATACATACCGCCATTTTTTTTTCCCATTTCACTCTTTTTCTGTCATAAACCTATTTCAGTATTCCCAAGTTATTTTTATCATTTTTCCCAGCATTCTATGCATCTTGACCACCTTCAAATGGAAACTGAAATTAAACAAATCCTTCTTATATACTCTGGAATCTTCACTGAGTCAAACAAGACACAGATGGCTCACACATGCTATCTCCGTTCCATGTGCTACAAGTGTTTTTTACAGTTTTGGTCCAGCATATTGGATACTCTTTGTCAAGTAATTTTTTTTATTATATTTAAACCTTAGTTAGTTTTCATTTCAGTAGATTTATTTTTGGAAATTAGCGATCTTTTGACCTATTGATAAATATTGATTTTTTTTTTCAGAGTTTTGTTATATCATATGGCCAGCCTACAACTTGTGGCTGTGGATATTTTAATATTGCATTAGGCTACATGTGAATTTATGTTTTATTACTTATTACTTTTCCAGTAAAATTTGATAATAGTATCATTTTCTGAAAATAAATGAGGTCTTGGATATGAAAGCAAATTCATTTCTGTATATTTACTTCCATTAGTTAGCGATCTTCAATCGACTGTTTTATCGATCTTTCCGGGTTGTACTAGATTGGATGCTGTCTTAAAAATTGTTGCAGATATTTTATTTAACATCCCATTAGGTTATATGTAATTTTTCCTTTATTATTTCTTGTTTTTTTAATAAAAAAACTTTGAGCTTGTACCATTTTTTGAAATTGAATATCTTGGATACGGAAGCAAATAGACTTCCTTGCTGAGGAAATCGGCCATGATTTGGGAGGACAATTTCGGGAAGGGCTGGTCCTTGGTGCACAAATCTTTCTACACTTAGCCAAGATCACCAAACTTGAACACCTGAAGAAAAAATTCATGATGTTTAGTAAAAAAAAAAAGCAGCCAAGGAATTTTTTTTCCTATTTCATAACCATTTCAGAAAATTCCGTGAATGTGAGAAGGTCAAGTCATGTTGTATAACACTGGCCATGTTTAAAATATGCGATACTGAAAAGAATCATTGAAAGAAATAAAAATCATATTTCAGGTTGAATATTATATTTTTCAGGAGAAAATTTCCTTTCGATAAATATATAATTTAACTATTTTTATTCAGCAGGTTTTCCAAAATAAAGCCTTAATTGTATAGTGCAATCTTTTTTTTTCACCCTATCACAATGAAAATGGCTTATTAAAATCAATATGCTTTCAAATTTGTTTATATTATATATTTTCATAAAATTCGTAATTAAATTCTGTTTAATTTGGTATATAACAAGACCTATTTCTGTTGATTGGTTATTTTAAAAAAAAATTCTGAAGTTCACTTGTTTATCTGATTCAGCACAGTTGGCTAAAAGCCTGGAATTTTTCAAAGTATGGTACCGAGAAAAAAAATTAAAAAACGATAAAAATATTTACTTAAAACCAAAAAAGTAATTTTTTTATTATTCAGAAATATATAGTCATAACAAAAATTAGATTAGAGGTATACAGGGCAGTAATTAAAATTAAAGCAATTTAATTCTCTATGACACTGTTAAATGTTTTTAAGCACTTCAACACATGAACTATGCTATCAAGTATCAATAATTATTAAGGAGAGATTTGCATACCATGCTGTAAGGGATGGGTAGTAACAGGAACTTCTTGGAATGCTTTCAGTGAGAAATTTAGAATTCGACGTCACTTGCCGGCAAGTGACGTCGAATATTAAATTTCTTAATTATTGAATTCTTTTTAATTTTTTTAATTATTAAATTTATTTCTTTATTATTTAAGAGAATCTTTAATTTTATATAGTCATTCTATTCATGTGCTTTGCAATCGTTTCTGTCTATTAGTTTTTTTTAAATAAATTTTTATTTGTGTTGCGAGATGCATTTTTTTACTACATGACTAAAAAAGTCCTATTAAAATAAAACATATGGTCTTTTTTTGTTAAATATTATAATTTTAAAAAATCCAGAATGAAATGCTGATTAATTTGGCATACAACATGCCACAATTACTTTCATTAGTTATTTGGCAAAAAAGTTCTAAAGTTCAAGTTTTTTTTGGTTGAGCATAGGAAGAAAATAGCTTGGCCCTTGGATAGAAACCTGTTTTTCAGGCTGGACACTGGAAGGGTTAAGTTATATAATCACCACTAGAAAGACTACATTATATCAATCCCATCTGTCAAGGAGGTGGTAACACCTGAAGATGTCGGCAAACCAGACTGACAAAATGCATAATTCTCAAATGTAAATGTCGTGTATAGCAGCAGAAGATTATCTTTTTCTATCATTCATCAACCAATTAAAGCTTAAAGAAAAGACTCCACTACAGCTGAGCCCCATAGCAAGTCATCCTGCAGCACGTAGAAATAAACATCAGACTTCATGTGTTAAATATATGAAATTGCATGCATCAGTGGACAGTAACAACTACACCTGGCAATGCTATTGGACTGGCGAACCATAGCACCAGAGCATGAGCCTCGCCAACAAATATAGCGAGTGTATCAGCCAAGGACTACTCTCCCATAGTGGTAAATATAGCAACTAAGCCTTTAACTGCACAATATGTAAAACAAACTCTTATTAGCAAGTTGTTTTAACATCTCAAGCTGAAACATAGGAGACAAAGTAAAATAAATCTTTTTGTTATTATTTTTCAAACTTGAATTATGTATTTTTGAAAGATATATTGTAACACTCCAAAATGTATGTTATATTCTTTATTATGGACCTGGTAACTGATCCAAAATATATGTTGAATTAGTGGATAGCTCAGGTGCCAGGCAATTAATCTTGCCAATAAAGTTAAATGAGGGTTCTTAGTATGAGAAATGTTACTTAGTAGAAAAGAATTCAAATCAAAAGGCTATCAATTAATAAAATTAATTCTACTCAAAATCTGTTCAAGAGAAAAAATTATAAAATCAAAACTATTTCATAAAACGAATAAAGTTTATTTCCAAAAATCCAGACTCACCAAAGTAAATTCTTCCTTCTACAAAATATCTGAGCAACTAACAGCTCAATCTAAAAAAAATTGGCCCTCTGAGCTCCAACAAAACCTTCACCAACCTTCTACATTCTGTTTCAATACTCTACTCTCTCTACTAACTATTACTAGCTCCATGACCTAATGTCAATTACATTATACATGGCATTACACATTTCCATAAATTGATGATCATGTGCTTGCACCAGCTATGATGAATGAGAGTGGGGGGGAGTGTCCTTCCTAGCACAGTTAGCTTGATTAGCAAATCAGAGCTATGCATGTGCAACTCCTCTAGTGATTTGAGCTGAGAGAACTGATGATCAACTTAAAGAAAAGCCCCAAAATGATAAATATGAGGTAAATAAAATAAAACTGGCTACGGAAAAGTAAAAGTGAATGGGTTAACCATCGCAATATGTAATGAAAATTTTGAAACGGCAATTAATATTTTTTAGAAGTTTTTAGTTGCATTAAAATATTAACATAGATGTCTTTGGCTTCTCATTTCAGAATCTGTCAACTTCTATGTTGATTGGTGACCTTGGAAGAGTTAAACACAGATTCCCCAATTGTCCTGCACATAAAGCTTATTTTAAGGTGTTCAAAAAAAAAGGAGACAAACCTAACAAAGTGCTAGTTCCCTTTCAAACAAGGTGGAACGTTTGTTTCCAATCTGTACTCTTCATTGCAATCATATAGTAGATTACAGACAATTTTTGAGCTGAAAATGGGAAAAACTCCAATAGTGTATCAAAAGATACCATTGAAATCTGTAAAAATGATTCCTTAGAAGTGATTTGAATCATATCAAAAAGATGCGCTGAATATTTCTGATCCACTGCATTGTTTGAAGTTCTCATATATCAGCACAGAAAGTTTATAATAAAGTGAATCATTTGGCAGTAAAATTACTTAGCAAAAGCCAAAAGTGGTATCTAATATTTGTAAAAAGCACACTTCATTCATGTTTGGAAAAAACTATGCAATATTTAAGTGATGCAAAAAAAAAAACCTGCAAATTTCAACAGCATGTAACAGGTTTTTTTAAAGCATGATGAATTTTCAATCCCAATTAACTAAAATGCTTAAATATTTCTCTGAATGATGTTGATAATAGAATTCTGAACAATGTATCCATGCTCAAAGATGACAACAGCTTTAAAAGTCACATAGTGAAGCTGTAAAAATAATGTGAAAGAATTAAATAACACTAACAATTTAATTCTTTTCTGGTTGTTTCAAAAGCATTGATTTCCCTATATCTCCAATATTTATCAGTCTTAATGAACAGTGTTAATTAAGAGTGATTTCCTTCTAAATACAGAGGCATTGTGAAAGATTATCACCGAATTATAAAAGAGGTCAGTTTATCTATATATAATGTATCAGAATTCATCATTGATGCTTAATATACAATTGGGCGAGTTGGACCTAAATAAAGCCAATCGTTTAATATTTATTTTTTGCCCATTTTAAGCAGATGTATGGATCCAAATAACATCATCTTGTTTATGTGTGCCCAACTGATGTGCAGTTGCTATGATTTGTGAACCTAAATTATGCACGAATTTTACCCCACAAATGTTTAGTGATTTTTAGCATGATTGCTCCATGAATTTCACCATTTTTTTCCACAAAAAATTTACACACTACCTATTACACATACCAGAGGTGACCTGCTGTCAGAATTAGTGGGGGCTCCCCAAATGAGGACACTCTGTGGGAAACTCTGTGGTGCTGTCAGATGATGGCTGGATCCACCCTCTGCTCATGTCATCTCTAGATGTGAATGTAATGAATGATTGTCAGCCCCACTACAGAACTGAGACTTATCACTAAAGATATGTTGTCATTCTACATTCAGGTAGCTCTGGCCCAATACATTCTAGCAGAGCCTGATTGTGGTGTGTGGCCAAAGGCAGTTTGTGCGATGAATGCTGGGCCTTCAGTGCTGCATCTGCTAGTCATTTGACACTGGTTCTGGTGTTGATGGAAACTTTAACACAGCAGTGACAGTTCATCTGTTGGTAGCTATGATTGCTGTTTGGTTTGTTACTGCCTGCCGATGTATCTGGTGATTCACTCATGCTATTGTGCATCTGACAGCATCTGACCCTTGTAATGACTCAGCACCTTATTACCACTATTGACCCAACAACATCCAATATCTATGAATAGTAGCCCACATATGCAGCAATGTGATGGGTAGATAATCTGCTTCACACAACCTTACAATCTACTCATACTGAAATGTGTCTGGCTGCTGGTATGGTTGGCAAAAGAGTCATCACGACATCTACATTTCATCCTCAATACCTGCCTGCTATCAACACTTTTGTAGCTTGTTGCAGACAACTGCAAATACCACAAATTTGTCATGGAAACATGATCATTTGCATATATCTCTACCCTGAACTCATGTTGATGTGCATGCAAATCAGACCACTACTGTTAGGTGAACCAATTTCCATTTCGAACAGTGTACATTTACAATACTAGCAGATTTACTTGGTGTTGCTTGGGTATGAAACCCTCTAAAGTATATAGTATATGGCACTCCCCACATCGCAAGCTTTCATTTGGCATAAAACTTATTACAATCAATTCATTCCCCCTTCCCCCCAGTGTAGTTTTCCTTCTCTTTAAGGGGAAGTATGCCATCCCATGGCTGAGTGGTTAGTACGCTTGGCTACTGATCTAAGGGACCTGGGTTCGAGCCTCAGGTAAGGCATGGATGTATGTATCTTTTTTTTGTTGAGGTCCTGCCATCCTCACAGACCTTCTACTATGGCATATAAACTGACAGGCTCCTGTCAGACCTCTGTGGCAAGCAGCTGCTTGAGGGGGTATTTAATTTTTTTTTGTTAGGGGAAGTGTGAAACTTCTACAGTTGTAGTATATGGTGCTTACCATGTGATTTTGTTTGATGGGGATTTCAAGAAATACATCCCAATTCACCCCAGTTTTGGTTGACCCTAGCTAGTTCACACATAAGCCTATACTCTTCCCCTGGGTGAAGGGAACTTTGATGCAAAGTTTGGTGCCTCTAGCTTTTCTGAGGGTTGAGTGCATAAGTGGATACACACAAACATTCTTCTTTATATATTAGATATATTGTAATGTTCCTTTCATCTCATGTTTCACAACTTTTCGTATGAAATGAAATATTTTGCCAATGTTCAGTAATGTGTCATGGAAAATAAGTATGTAAAGTTATACAACAATAAAAGAAATATGTGCTACCAATTGTATTTTTATATTTAGTAGTAAATGTAGTAGAGTAGCAAATGCAAAATCCATAATTCAATAATGCATTCATACAGTGTCAAAGAAAAGGGATGCATCTTATTTCAATTCAGAAATGTGGAATTTTTCCTAAATATTTTAAGGAGATTTTCAATGATAACTTAGCACATATCAATAGTAAATTTTGAAAATAATTGCCTTCTACAATATTTCATTGAATGGGTACCAATTGGCTATTAGCTTAATGGAATTTACAATGTTACAATATCTTCTCTTGAGTTCTTACATGATTTATGATTTTCATATGAAATGAAATGTTTCACCAGTGTTGTGCCATAATTTCTAGACAGCTTTATTTTGAAATAAGCCAAATCCATTCTAAAAGTGAAACTCAACTGTATTAACTCTATATTATAAATAAGCTACAGCCACAGCTATACTTATATCAAATTTAATCATTCACGATATCTAGCTGTATTACATTTAAAAAACTATAGGGTATAAAAAGATATGAAAATACAAAAAGATAAGGAAAGATTTAGGTTATACTGTAGTATAAAACAACAACAGCAAAGGAATGAAAAAACTAGAAATAATGTTTTTAAAACATTGCATAATCTTAAAACCAACACTGAACTTAAAATTTTATTAGTGGATAAAACTGATCAAATAGTGATTATAGATAAAAAAAAAAAGAATATAATGTAAAAATTAATAATACACTTAAAGACTAAAATGGTACCATTAGAGAGTAACCCTATATCCAAGGTACTTAATAAATTGGGTGAATTAAAGAGCGACCTCTTTTTGCCCACTAGTACAACTACAAAATGTATACCCCCTATGTACCCTTATATACCCCAAATGTTTGTTAAAATAAATTGCATAAAGAAAATAAACTCCAACTTATAATAGAGAGGGCTTTATTTGACTTTTTTTACCCCATTTTTTCTGCCTACTAAATTTATCGTAACTTTATTTTACGAAATGGCTAATATAATCAGGCAAACACAGGTGAGGGAGACCACAACCATTCATTCGCTGGACACCATATTGCCTGTATTTTATTTTACACCATGTATGGATGCAGTGATGTGGCTTAAAGCTGAATGGTTGAGGGAGGCCAGGCCCACGGTCCTGGAGTACTTTATTGTCCATGAGGCCCTGGACCTGGCCACCAACTTTAATTGGTTCATGGTCAATGGTTGCCCATGGGTCCAGACAGTGGGATCCCTATGGGATCACCTCTGTCTGGACTCATGGCCAACATTGTAATGCAACACATAGAGCAAACTGCATTGCAGCAAGCAAGTTTGAAGCCTTCTCTATATTTCATTACATCGACGGCATGTTAATTTTTTGGGACCATCCCATTGATGCATTACAAACTCTAATTGAGATATTTAATAGTACACTCCCTACTATAAAAATTAAGCATGAAAACGAAATTAATGGAGAAATACCATATTTAGACATCCTTATTAAAAAAGAAAATTCCTAATTGTGATTTGGAGGATTATCGAAAACCAATCTTTATTCAAAATTTAATACACTATACATCTGCATTCAAATGACTTATTAAAAAAAATCAAATTTATTTCCATATTTTTTAAAAGTTTATCAATATAATACTAAAAAAATACATTAAAAAGGGAACTGGGTTTTATTTATGAAATAGAAGAAAAAGCAGGATACCCAAAGAAATTACTGAGATAGAGATTAGAAAGAAACACAAAGTTTAAAAATAAGCAAGACTCTCAACCTAGACCAAACATGCAGACAGTCACTATGAACAGCCTTCTAAGTTTCAATTGCAGTACATTGAATCCATAATGATAAATTTACATGAAGACACACTCTGCAACACCAAGATTCCTACCCTACCTGCAGCAGGAAATCTCCTGCTGTGCAAGCAACCTGTTACACGAGTTGTGCAGACCAATGGAAATGAAGTAGAGAGACTTATAAATATCAGCAGCATGGTGTACTTAGATTCTGAGAAGGCAGAAGCTTTTGTTGATTCCTTACAGTCCCAATTTTCTCATGAATGATAAGTACACTGATGAGGATTTGATTCTTGAAGCGAACTGTAAACTCAAAACATACTTCAAGGATACCTCAGAAGATAAATTTTATTACTTACAAGGAATTAACTAAAAGCATCAAGAACCAAAGATAGGAAGGTGGCTTGCTGTGATAATATTGGCCACAAAGCCTAAAACAATTACTCCCCCCCCCCCCCCCCCAAAATAAAAAGAAAAAAAAAACATCGTATTACTCTTAAATATCTGCAACCAATGCCTGCAACTAAATTATTATCATCAATCTCGAAAAATGCATTTGTTACAATGCTTCCCAAGCCAGGCAAAGATCCTTTATTTCCCAATAACTATCGGCCAATCAGTCTCTTGCCCTGCATGGGAAAGCTATTAGAACAAATCATTTTAAATAGGATTGATAAATCTCCTCAAATCCTTTAGGTCATCCCACTATAGCAATTTAGGTTTAGGAAGCGTAACTCTACAATGTATCAGATATTCATAGTGGTGGAAGCTATTGCTGAAGCAAGTAATAAAAAAGAGCATTCAGTTCAGTCTTCATTGACACTGCCAAAGCATTCGATAGAGTTTGGATTGAGGGACTCCTGTTCAAACTCATTAAGTTTGATTTCCCCCCTGTTCTCATGCACATTCTGCAGAGATATCTAATAGGCAGGACTTTCCAGATTAGGATAGGCTCAGATGTCTCTAGCAAAAACGCATATTCGTCCCAGAGTTCCGCAGGGTCCCTATTAGGTCTGATTTTATTCAATATTTATGTTGCATACACACCAAGAGTGGATTGAGTTCTCTGTACAATGTATGCTGATGATGTAGCCTTTGTATCCTCCTCAAATGGAATTAAGTATGCTTGCAACAGAATGCAAGAAATGTTGGATGCCTTCGAGAGTTGGTGCACCTCCTGGTGAGTCCAAATTAACACCAATAAATCTATGGCAGCACTTACATCACATAAAAGAAACCCATCATAATGACAGGTCTGTAAATGGTAGCTAGGTAGTCACTGGAAGGAGAGCTATGCACCAATCCCCTGTGATGATGCATAGAATAGGCTAGGCCTAGCACCTTATGTCCAACCCTGCCTTCTTGTGGTGCAGATGGTAGTACCTTTCAAAAGAGATACTCTCTTGTGGAAGTGAACGGAAGGGGAGGGCTGCCAGATTAGTGTGGCCTACTGATCTGGACAACTATGGCTATTTTTCTTTTTTTTCTACCCTGCTGAGGAGTTATCATCCACACAGGGGCCTAGTGCTGACCATATAAACCCACTGGACTTGATATAAGGCTCTGAGCTTGATTATGCATCCTGAATTTGCTGCTGGTGGGCTTCTGTGGAGAGGAAAATCTTCCGCTATGTTTTTTGTTTGTTTGTGGGTTGACAGCCCCAAGTGAATAGATTCACAGGATATGTTTATCAGTTGGTGGATAATCCTGAGCAGAGGTCATTGCAGACACCTGAACTCTTTACTTCTACTGCCATCGTCAAATGCTACATTGGAGGAAGTCTTCCAGTGTAGATGGCTTCAGCCTTTAGTGGTGACGGAACGGGTCTTTGCCCCATGTCTGCGATTAGGGGGCTGTTTGATATTGTCGGCATTCCCTCTCTCAATAAACATAGTTTCTTTAAACATCCCATTAACCATTTTCTCTCCATAGGTAGTTGGAATCTGAGGACTCTGCACAGAGCTTTTTCTCTTGATGTCCTTACACAAGAATTCCACCGTTATAATTTAGATATTCTCAACTTGCAAGAGACCAAATGGACAGATAAAAGTCAGATTCTTAAAAATAATCTTAAATTCCTCTTTTCAGAGAGGAATGATAATAAACATCACCAAGGCATGGGTCTTCTTCTCAACAGACATGTTAGTGATGCTCTTCTAGGATATGAGTGCATTAATGAAAGATTTCTTACAGCAAAATTTAAGACAAACGTTAAAGACTTGAATGTTATCTGCTGTTATACCCCCACTGAGGATGCCGATGAGGATGAGAAGGATAGGTTTTACAGACAACTTCAGGATGTTTTGAATTCTGTCAAGGAAGGAGATATTACCGTTGTTCTAGGTGACTTCAATGCCAAAGTTGGTACTGACTCTGACCTTTGGGGAGGAGTAATAGGCCCTTTTGGTATTGGTAGCTGCAATGGCAATGTCTCCTACAGGTAAGTAAACTCAATGGTTTCAGAATAACTAACACTTATTACAAACATCGCGGCATACATAAATACATGTGGATTTCACCCGATGGGCTGCATAAGAATATGATTGATTATATATTAATTAACCACAAATGGGCTAGTTCTGTTAGGAAAACCAGGTCATATAGGGGAGCTGAAATTTGATCTGACCATTTCCTTGTTAAAAGTGACTTGCAACTTAAACTTGAGAAGTGTTGTGCTAGGGTTAAAAAATTTACTTTTAATACTGAAGCTCTGAAAGACCCAGTTATAGCCAAAGCTTACCATGATAGGTTACTTAGTCATTATGACAGTCATGGTATGCTTACTACTGAAGTTGAGGAAGAATGGGGCCATTTTACACAAGCATTTTTGAAAACTAACAGTATTCTTGTAGGAAAAAAGGAGCAGAGGAGGCAGAATTATTTAAGTGATAAAGAACTTCAGCTTATTTCAGAAAGCAGGAACTGCAGGAATGTCCTTAATCATAACCCTACTATTCCTAATACAAAGGATTAAAGAGAGCTTAATAAATGTGTAAAGGATCAGTTAGCTGCTGATAAGAATCAGTTGCTTGATGATCTCTGATTAAGAATCTTGGCTGACAAAGCTGAGGAAGCAGTTTGGCAGCACAACAGCAGAGAGCTGTACCAGATAGTTAATGTTTTATGTGGTAGAAAACGGACAGGAATACAAGGATTGAAGGATAAAAAAAGTAAGGTTATAGAAGGTGATGATTCTGTCATGGCTAGGTGGGCTGAGCATTTCAGTGATGTTCTAAACAATGTGGTTAGTTCTCCCATTGTTTGCAATGATGATAGATGCATTGGTGGCTTTAATGTTGGCCCTATAACCCAATCTGAAGTTATTTTGTCTATTTCTAAACTTAAACTACATAAATCCCCAGGGATAGATGAAATTACTACAGAAATGCTTAGAGTTGGGAATGTTTCGGTTACCACTTGGATGACTGAAATTTTGAATATCTTTTATGATAAAGGCATGGTTCCTAAGGATTTTAGCAGAGCTATTGTTATCCCTATTTTCAAAAAAGGTGATCGCAATTCTTGTGATCCCTATATGGGTATCAGGTTACTCTCTGTTCCAGGTAAAGTTCTTTCCATGATTGTGCTTAATAGAATTGAAAATCTGGTTGACAGTCAATTGCGTGATGAACAATATGGATTCAGAAGTGGTAGGGGATGTGTGGATCAGATATTTTCACTTAGACAGATTCTTCAGAAATGTTTAGAGTTTCAGAAACCTTTGATTGCTAGCTTTGTTGATTTCGAAAAGGCTTTCGACTCTGTTGATCATCATAATTTGTGGTTGATTGTGAAATCATATGGTATACCAGACAAGTTAGTTAACATAATGAAAGCTCTCTATAATAAAACTAAGTCGTGTGTGAGAGTTGGTAAGGCTTATAACAATTGGTTTAGCATTACTTCTGGTGTTCAACAAGGGTGCAATTTGACTTCTGTTCTCGTTAGTTTGGATATTGATTATGTTATGCGAATTTCACTGCAAGGGAAAGATTTTGGCTTTAAATGGTCTGGAGATACAAAAATTTCTGATTTAGATTATGCTGATAATTTAGCTTTTTTCTCGAATGATGTTGATGAGATGAACTCTTTCGATCAAGCTGTTGATGAAACTGGTAGTAGAGTGGGTTTGGTTATAAATGTAGAGAAAACTAAAGTGATGAAAATTGGTCAGGCAGGCTGTGATTCAGTTAATCTGAATGATTACAGTCTTGAGCAGGTGTCACAGTTTAATTATCTTGGGAGCTATGTAACAGATATTGGTGATGTGTGGCATGAGATTAACAGACGAATAGGGATTGCTGCCGGGACTTTTAAGAATCTACTGAGAGTGTGGAGAAATAGGCATATACAACTAAAGACTAAGATTAGACTGTATAATAGTTTGGTTCTTTCTAGGGTTAGTTATGGTAGTGAAACTTGGACACTTTGTAAACGAGATAACATGAAACTAGATGCTTTTGATTCCAGATGCTTATGCAGTATCTTGGGCTTTAGGTGGTTCAACTTTGTAACTAAGATGAGGTTAGGTAAAGGAGTTTGCAACCTCCTTTAAGCAGCATATTGTGCAGAGAGACACTCCGTTGGTTTGCCCATGTTGCCCATATGAATAATTATAGATTGGCGAATAGGGTTGCGGTGGGCAGACAATGTCAAACAGGACCTTGTTAGAATTGGTGTGCAGTGGCCAGATGCAGTAGATGTAGCTCAGGACAGACTTGCTTGGAGCACTAAATTGCACTGTCTGGTTGGACCTCCGTAACCCATGGCTGCTTGAGGATGATGATGATGATGATCATCATCATGACAATTTCTTTTTATTTAACAATCAAATTGTGTGAAGGGAATCTGCAAAATATTTAGGTGTTACAATTAGTAGGAAACCTCTCTGGAATTCTCATATTGACTATGTTTTGAAACAAGCCAAAATTGTTGAAAATAAACTTTTTTTCCTCCCATTGGGAATAAAATCAAAATCCTAATCTGCAAACAAATAGTATGACCCATAATTTTATATGCTGCCCCTATCTGGGCTGTTTGCTCACCTACATACTGTAAAAAAAAATCAATGATTTCAAAATCCAGTCATCAGATCAGTGTAGCAGCTCCCTGGTTTGTCAGAAACACAATAATTCAATGAGATACCCAAATAGATACTATCACTTAGCCATAAATAGAATGGCTGTAAAATTCTTTCAAGATTCTAAAATGCACTTAAATCAACTAATCGGATATTGAGTTGATTATGAAGTAATTTGTTATCAGTGTTTTGAAAGATGTAAAGCTATTCTTGCTCCTTGATTCTTAATTTGTTTCCCTTTTCCATCTCGTGGGGGCCGCCTCCTTAGCACCTGATTTTCAAATCAGCTCAAAGGATGGACCTCAGCATCCCCTTGTTCTTGTGCTCTCCTCACTTCGGGAAGCACAGAATATGGAGGAGTCTCAATGTCAGGGGCAATCTAATCACATTGATGTTTTTGTCGAGCTGGTAAATAATTTTATCAGTGGACACATTTTCAGTTGCAGTAGGTAAGGGTTTCAAACCTGGTACTGTCAAACATGATCTTTGTCACCGCATTTATACCTGAGGAAGTCCTGTGTACAGGGAGGTGGTAAAATGTGTAGTAAAGATGCTGGGAAGTCTTTTTAAAGTTTTAATTTTAAAAGTTCTTTTACTCTTAAAATTTTGTTAACTTTAGTTAATAGAGCATTAAAATTTTTTAAATGCTTTTGAGTGTGAGTCAGAGTCATCATAACTATACAACAACAACCGTTCTGGATTGGATACTGAAACAACATGTGCAAGATCTAAAAGGCAAGGCACTTCAGTATAACATCTATACAGTCAATGGAAGATCAGCTGATGAACGTTTGAAATTAAATGCACAGGACAAAGTAAATTGGACTGGTAAGTGCAACTGCAGAGATGTATAAAGCATCAACTTCAAAAAGGGGAAATGTAACAGCAGTAACCTACGAAGAGTAATATCTGAACTGTCATCTGTGCCAGCTGTCATCAAGGTTTAGAACTGGTAATATTATGTTTTCTTGCCCTTTGTCATATTTATTTGTAAAAGATGAAATAAGGTTTAGAAAAATACAGTAGATTTAATCAGGATATTGCATAGGAGGCAATATGCCTAGATGTGATAACGACTGTAAAAAAACTACAACCTCAAGAACAGTTTTTTAAACTGTGTTAGCTCTAACTGAGGTATTGGTTAGCAGTGGCTTCGGTGTCAGTAAGGCATGTCATTCTATGAGGCCTGTAAAAGCTAGGAGTAGCTTCTAGTATTCTCTGTCCTATATGTCGCAAATAAAAAACATAATGAAATGCAGTTAGATATTGTGAATGATTAAATTTGATTATACATTTGCATACAAATAAAAATAGTTCTCTCAAATTAGAAAAGAAGCTGTAACAAATTCAATCTACTCCATTTCTATGAGGAACTAAGATTTGGGATTGTTGATATCTCATAAGGTCTCTAAGTATGTAATAACATTTATGGAAACAATGTTGATAATGAAATTGATTTCAGATAGCAGTAGTGATGGGAAGCTGCACTGCTGGTGGTGCCTATGTTCCAGCAATGGCTGATGAAAGTATTATTGTTAAAAAACAAGGAACAATATTTCTTGGAGGACCACCACTTGTAAGTTAATTAAATGTTTAAATTGTTAATTAGTAAAATGTGATAATTTAAGAATTGTATAAATATTTAGACAGTTGTGTCAGAATAATATGACCACACACGCAATCACAGTGTGCACATGACCAGGTCGGCCACACGGAGATATAAGTGGCTGGCCAGGACAGATGAGACATAGTGCTTAATGTGAGCACAATGAGCAGAGTATTTGATTTGATGGACATTCAAAAAGGAATGATCATCGGCTACCGCGCCAAGGGTGGAAGCATCTCGCAAACAGCAGACTTCTTGGGCTGTTCGAGAGGTGCTGTAGTAAGGGTATACCAAGAATGGACCACTGGCACACCGAGTATCTCCAGATATCATAACCGTAGAGCCCCAAAGGCCATCAGCCCCAGAGGAGAGCTTCGCCTCCATCGACTGGTAAAGGGCAATCAACGTGTAACAGTGCAGCAATTGACCACTCAAATTAACGCTAGGGCACCCAGGTACATGTCCCCGATAACAATAGAGTGAACCCTGTTACGCATGGGTCTCCAGAGTCGACTCTACGTAAAGGCACCCACGTTAATCAAGGTCCATCGGCAATGACGGCTGCAGTTCGCATGGGACTACCATCATTGGACAGTGGAAGAGTGGAAAAAGGTTACCTTCTCCGATGAATTGAGATTTCTACTCCACAGAAGTGAGACACTACTCCACTGCTGGCCAAGTACAGGCTGGCAGTGGAGTCTGGGGGATATTTCCTTGGTGTGACCTGGGACCGCTGGTACCACTGGATGGGTCCCTGAACACCAATGGCTACCTTTCCATCCTTGATTAGTATCACGGGTGCCAAGTCAACTTGGATTCTCAGTATCCTTGCTTGTGGCGACCCAGGACAAAGATTATAGTTAGATTTTGCCAAATGCTAGACTTTACTTCTTTAGTACTGTTCAGCCGCAATAGTGGATAGTGGTAAAATGTGGCATTATCCCAATAGATGTAGTGCAGTCTCTGAAATGCGGAGCATCTGGGTTTTGTTGCTAATCATATTACCTGTCCATCCTTGCTGACCACATGCATCCCTTCATTTTGGACATTTACCCTGATGGTGATGGTGTCTACCAACAGGACAATGTGCCCAGCCATGTCGCTAAGGTGGTGTGTGACTGGTTCCAGGAACACAACAGCGATGTCTCCATTCACCCTTGGCCGGCAAAATCGTCCAACTTCAATCCCATAGAGCAATTGTGGGACCATTTGGATCGACAGGTTCGTTGTGCAGACCCACAACCACATCATCTCTGGAACCTTCATGCTCTGCTGGAGTCCGAATGAGCACATGTGCCTCTGGCAACCTTCCAGGGCCTCGTTGCGTCCATGCCACACTCTCTTGCTTCTGTCATCCGGGCCAAGGATGGTTATTCCCACTATTATGTAGGTGTCATATTATTCTGATACGACTGTGTATATTTATAATTAGATTTATTTGCAATGTGAAAAGCATTAAAATATATGGTTTTATTATCATGCTTGTCAAAATTAATTACTATCATAATTAATCTTATTGAAAATTTTAAAAATATTCAGAATAGACAAAAATTACAGTAGAGGTTTACAGTGCAGTAATTAAAATTAAATTGAAATCTTTAATTCTCTATGACACTGTTAAATGTTTTTAGCACTTCAACAAATGCCCCAAGTCTGTAAGGGGCCATTTAGGGATGTATGAAGAATTTTGAAGTGCAGAAATGACACTCTTTATTATTGGATTATTTAGTAATTGAGGTCATTTTTATCAGCTTCTCATAGTCTTGGTTTAATGAGGGTGTTTTTCCTGGAATGCAACACCCCACACTACTTCAGGAATGTAAAAATGGTGGCTATTGGAATGTGATAAAAAAAAGTCTCTTCTAGGAGGCCATCGCCCACTCCTTATGACTGCTACTGTGTAAAAAGATGGTTTGATCCTTCCATTGTCCACATCATCTGTATATGTTCAGAGAATCCATAATAAGAGGCCGAAGACATATATATATAGGTTTTTAGTACAACAAAAAGAAATCGGTTTTTTAAAAATAAAAATTGCCATTGGAAAATTTTCTTATATATATCTTATAAAAGTATATAATTCAGGCTTGAAAAGTAATATTTTGTTTTTTTATTTAATGCATAATTTATTAATCTGCAAATTATAGATTTTTTCATCAGCTGATATATCGATCTTTTGGGGTTATGTTACATCAGATGGCCGGCATTACAAGTCATTTGGGTATATAACATCACATTAGGTTATATGTTATTATTTCTTTTCTTGTAAAAAAAAACTTTGATCTTGTATCGCTTCCTGAAAATGAATGAGATATTGGATATGGAAGCAAAAAGGACTTCCTTGACACGGCAAGTTATTTACTTGGATGATTTAAGTCAAATACTTCCTCCAACAAATTAGATTATAAACTCCCTGCGTAAAATTAGTATTTTATTTCCCTTTTTTAATTAAATCTTAGTTTTTATATTTGTAGATCTACTTTATTTCCATAAATTATCAGTCTTACCATCGATCAATAATTATTGAAAAAACTGATCTTGTATCGTTTCCTGGAATTCCTGAAAGTGAATTTAGGTCTTGGATACAGAGAAGCAAAAAGAACTTCCTTGGCATGGATAACAGTCCTGTGAGAGTCCAATTTTAGCATAGCCCTTCCCCCCTGAGGATATTTTACCCCACCCCCCCTTTTTTTAAATATCAAATTACGAGTTTTTAAGTTTATATTCAATGGTTTTAAAAGATTTTTATCCCCTCCTCAATGTATTAGCTGGGACACTCTGACAATATAGACGTTTGTTTTTTACACTTGGTATACAAACTTTTCTGCACTTAGCCAAGATTGCCAAACTTCACCCAATAATCCATAATGTTTAGTAAAAAAAAACAGCAGCCAAGAAAGTGTTTTTTTCTGTTTCATAAATAGGGCAGGAAATCCCATTGATACAAGCAATCCAAGTCACCTTGTATAATGCTAGCCCACATTTTAAATATACCACACTGCAAAGAATCATTGAAAGTAATAAATATTATATTATTCAGGAAGAATTTTACTTTCAATTATTATATAATTTAATTGATTTTATTCATCACGTTTTTCCAACATTAAATCTTAAAGTTATAGTCCGATCTATTTTTTTTCACTGTATCAATGTGAAAACATCTTATTAAAATTATAATATGCTTGTAATTTCTTTTTTATTTTTTATTTTCATAAGATTTAGAGTTTTTAATTTTGTGTAATTTGGTATGTAACATGACCTATTTCTCTTGATTGGCTATTTTTTTTAATTCCAAAGTTAACTTGTTGATATGGCTCAGCACAGTTGGCAAAAAGCTTGGAGTTTTCTCAAAGTATGTTACCGAGAAAAAAATTTAAAACGGGAGAAATATTTACTTGAAACAAGAATTGTTTTTTTACACACAGAAATGAATCACCTTTCTATCCATGTGCCTTATAACCATATCTATTAGTTTTTATTTAATAAACTTTTATTTGCATTGCCAGATTCATGTTTTTACTACAGAAATCTAAAAAATGACCTATTAAAATGGAACTAGTCGTCTTTTTTGTTTAATATTTTCAGAAAAACGAAAATTAAATGCTGATCAATTTGAAATAGATATAACATGCCACAATTCCTTTCATTAGTTATTTAGCAAAAAAGTTTTAAAGTTAATTTTTTTTTTGACTGAGCATAGGGAGAAAATAGCTTGGCCTCTGGATGGAAACCATTTTCTCCAGCTGGACACTGGAAGGGTTAAAGAGAACTACTATAAAATTTGAATTCTTAGAATTGGTAAAAAAATAAATTTAACCTTCTAAGTATTAGTGCATTGATTTCGTAACATTTTTAGTTTTTCTCTTTAACAGTGCTTAAAAAATAATTTCTTAAGTGTTTGCCAAATTTTGGTTGTTTATCATTTGTGACACTTGTTTGAACAAGTGTCAGAATCTTTGTTATTTCTGAATCTTTAGCATTGTTTTAAATTTAGTGCAGTTTCAGTAATTTTCCATTGTTGAACTGAAAGTGTCTCAAAGTTTTCTAAGTTCAGAAGTAAAGTTGAATTTTGCAAAAAATAATTAGTTAATAGATTCTGAAAAAAATTCATTGCCGACATGGCAGGAATCAAACCCGCATTTCTCCAGATTCATGCCAGAGCACACTACCATTGTACCACGTGTTGGACAATGAAATTTTTCAGAATAAGACCTTATAAATCTTCTTTACTGAGACAGTGCCATCTATACTCAAGGAGGTGCAACTTTTTCAGTCGTTGCTATTGATTATCAGATGTTAATGAGAAGGTCACTAAAGCGTTAATATGTAATTAAAAATCTATTAATTAATGTTTGATGTCTATCGTGACAGGAAATACTGTGCGTTCACTTTGGATTGATTTTTAATTATATATTAACACTTTAGCATTAACATCTGATAATCAATAGCAATGACTGAAAAAGTTGCATCTCCTTGAGTATAGATGGTGCTGTCTCAGCCATGTCTCAGTGAAGAAGATTTATAAGGTCTTATTCTGAAAAATTTCATTGTCTGACACGTGGTACAATGTATGTTTAATATTTAATTAATGTATGTTAATATTTAATGGTTGCGTGCTCAGGCATGAATCTGGAGAGATACGGGTTTGATTCCCTCTGTGTCAGCGATGAGTTTTTTTTTCAGAATCTATTAATTAATGTTTGATGTCTATCTTAACAGGGAATACTGTGCATTCATTTTGGATTGATTTTTAATAATTAGTTGTGTGGTATTGTATGAGTAAGGGAAAAAAATTGATTTATGCAGCCCTACGTATCACCAGGAATTCATGAAATTGCTGCTGAAATTCTGAGAGCTAGGACTTATTTGATTGTCTTGTGGCTGATTGAAGTGTTGAATTTTTTATTGAAAAAAAGTGTTAATAAGACTTTCTATGATTTTGATTTTTAATTATGGGAATAAATGACTCATGAGCATCTGTTCAAGGTGAATCTATTACCATGGTACTGCTTGTTTGTAGATTGCCAATCCTAACTGAATAGATATAGAGGATACTTCACATCAACTCATGGTGATTCTGATCACAAACCATTTCAGGTAGCTAAACCCTTGAAACTAGTTCTAGCATTGATGATCCTATAAACCTCCTCAGTGAGAGCTTCTGTCTGTGGTGAGGGAAACACCATGTGAAGATAAATGAAGCCTGATGTGTTTGCTGTGTGCAATGACCCGAGTCCCTGGAAAGGAGGATCCTTGCTGTTGCTCAGAGGTCCTCTTCTAGTCTCCTCAGCTCATTACTAGCAGGGTCCCCTTTGGCCTACCTTGCTATTGGGGAGCCTGGTCATCATGGTGGCAATTGCTTGGTGCCACATTTATCTCTATCTGTGGGGAAAACATTTACCTCTATCTCTTCATCTTCTTCCTATCCCCTGAGTTCCTGGCCCTGAAGAGCAAGGCCTAATACTCTCTGACATCCTTTCATTTGAATGGCCTGGAACCTTACACAGGTCATTCTGAGTGGAAGAACTGCACCTTACCCTGCACTCCTCGTGCATCTACTGTCAGGGCAAATAAGGTCCATTATGCCATGCTCCAGCATACCTCACCATAGAGTAAGCATTAGCTGCTCTGACTTTTCAATCACATTTTTCATGAGGAGCAGTTTCTGGAATCTTGGCTGGACACTATCATCTTAGCATTCCCAAGCCAGGAAAAGATCACAAGATTCCTTCAAATTATTGTCCCATCACTTTGGCAAGCTGCCTGTGCAATGTGTTGGAGAGAATGGTAAAATCCAGACTTATATGATATTTAGAACACCACAAACTTCTTTTACACCAATAGCTTACCCTTGATCACCTAATCTGTCTCCGACAAGGAATTCTTTTTATGTAGAGAGCCCTGGTGTCATTATTCTTCAACATCAAAAAAGGATACAACATGGATTGGAGATTCAGCATTCTTCATGGCCTTGCCTTCGGCTTGAGAGATCACATAGCGATCTTTATCTCTAACTTCATGTTCTTTTCATGCCCATGTTGTCAACACTCTATTGCAGTCTTTCACCTAAGAATATCCCCAATGCCTGTACCATGCACTTGTCTGGTTGGAGCTGGATTAAGGATCCCAAGTGTATGATTCCACCTGGATTCAGTGGGGAAGGTGTTGGACCCCATTCACCATCAGGCCCTCTGTATTTGCATGGAGACCTTCCTCAGTTCACCAGTCCAGTCTTTATTTGGAGACCAGCAAACCATCTTTACCTGTTTGCCATCAGCAGTTGTCCCTACTCCTCGGTGCAAGCTCCTGTCTGTGGTGAGGGGTTCACCCTGTGAAAGTTCCACTGGCTCGGGTACCATTACAGGGTCCTGAACTCTTGCCCACGTGTTTGCCATGCATGGATACCCATGTCCCTGGAAAGGAGGATCCTGGCAGTTGCTCAGGGGTCCTAGTCTTCTCTTCTCAATTCATGACTGGTGGGATCCCCTTTGGCTGTTTTGCCATTGGGGAGCCTGTCTGTCGCAGGGCTGGGCAGCGAATTTGGGTGTCGCTGCTCTACACTGCTTTGACCTCAGCTTCAGGTAAACGGGAGGTCCTGGGATGGCCCCTTCAGGATCAATCTGCTGGTGGTCAGGTCCTGCTAGGGTCAATCGTGCAGAGCAGTGAGTAACCTTGCCCATATCTGGGAAACAGTTTGCAAGTTTTCCCATGAATTTTATTAATTTTGTTATTTTCTTTCATTTGTGAGAACAAGTTGTTTCTCACTTTTCTTTATTTTTCTGCTTCTTTTCTTTTGTGAAACCTCAGATGAGATTCTCATATTTCTCTTTTAATTTTCCTTTTGTTTAGTTGTGAGGGCTTGGCTCATTGGCTGTGTGGGTATGGTGCCCGTTTGGGTGTCCCCTTGTTGGACTCCATGGTGGGTGGGGACAATGGGCACCGAAACTCAAAACCCAACCATAAGTTCTTAAAATGAAAACTCTCCTTCGAATGCCACAAAAAGTGCTCATCATGAGTCCCCAACTTCTGTGTCTTCATTGTCATCATTACCGTTGTCTTTGTATGTGTCTTCATCTCCAAGATTCCTGGTCATCCACTCTATGGGTGATCAGGTGATTGGGGACATGTCTCCCTTTTTTATCAACAAGGGTTTGAAAGGTCTTGCGGGATAAACGAAATCTGTCAAACTCCTAAGATCTGGTGACTTGCAGGTGAAGACTGCATACTCCAAACATTTGGAGCTTCTTTTGCATGTTACTGCAATTGGGGAGTGGCAGTCACAATCACTCCACACAAAAGGCTTAATTCCTCTCAGGGTAAGATTTCCAAATGGGGCCTCCTCAAGGTACCTGAGGAGGAAATCCTCTCGGAGCTTTCATCCCAGGGAGTGACAGCTGTTCACCGGGTTTCACAACACCGTAATGGACAGTTAGTACACACTCGAGTACTAATAATTACTTTCAACATGATACACCTGCCAATTTCCATCAAGGCAAGGTACTTACATTGCGAGGTATGGCTGTATATACTAAACCCTCTGTGTTTTCAATGCCAGACGTTCGTCCATTCCCGCACAACATGCAGGACAAGCCCATCTGTACTCGTTGTGGCAGTCAGGACCATCTCAAACCTGACTGCACAGCTGAAAAGGCATGCTGCGTAAACTGCAGTTGTGAACATCCAGCATATTCCTGTGACTGTCCAAAGTGGCTGGAGGAGAAGGAGGTGCAGTGCCTCAAAATGCACATCTCTTATCCAGAGGCAAAAAAGCTCGCTTCCCCGCCCAGAAAGGTCTCCTGTATCAGGGCAGTGAGCGGAAAGCCCATTGTTCCGATGGCTGTCATGGCTGTGGAGACGGATATCAGTGTACTACCTGCTGAATCTTTCTTGCCTGCTGCTAAATACCTCCTTATGCAGGCAAAGCCAAAGTCTGTGTCCATCACGACATCAACTCCGGTTTCCATTACTGCCTTCCACTTCCACCACTGGAAGACCTCCACCCTGCTCACAGACAGCAAGACCTTCCAAGCCCAAGGGACCCCCCACTGGGACCCAAAAAGAAAACTTTCACTCCTCCTTGTTCAGCGGTCTCTGATCCATGTCACTCAGACGACTCCTAGAATATGGACACAGACCACTCCATTTTCCCAAAACCATTGCTGGTGACAGTTGAAATAAATCGCTAGTCGTTCACCAATTCTTCCAAGACCTGAGATGGCCACATTCCTACAGTGGAATTATCATGGATTCCAGAGGAATCTTGGCGACATCGAGGTCCTCCTTCAGGCACACCAGCCCATCCGTTTATGCTTCCAGGAGACATACTTGCAGCCAGTCACAGATCCCATGATCCGGTACCGGGATGGAGATGGTCCAGCTCGTGAGGGTATCACTATCCCCATGAGCAACCATTCTCCATTCCAAGTCGTACCCCTCACCACCAACTTAGAGGCAGTTGCTATACGCCTCTTTGTGGGGTTTCGTTGACTGTCTGTTCTGTCTGCCTACCACCCAGAAGTATCTGTCTTCTGGGATGACCTTGATGACCTTGTCTCGCAGCTGCTGTCCCCTTTGGGGCAGTGCTGACACCAATGGGAGGGGCAGGGTCTTGGAGCAGTGACTCCTGGATCCATTGCTCTCCCTATTGAACACTGGTGTCAGTACATACTTCCACTCCCCAACTCACACATTCACTGCCATTGATCTGACCATCTGCTCCTCCTCGATCCTTCCACTCTTTACATGGGAGGTAGAGAACAATCTATATGGATGCTATCACTTCCCCACATGTGCACCATCTCCCTTGGGGGGCCTTCCAGCCCTTCACATGTCTCATGGTGGAGGATTGCTCTGTCAGCCAGGAGCCAATTAATGTTGTAGTGGCAGAGATGATGGATTGTATCATCCATGCAGCTATCTCTACTATTCCTCAGACCTCGACTTGGTTTCCATAGTTCTCAAAACCGTGGTGGAACTGCACCTCAGCTCGTAAGGCTCAGAACAAGGCTTGGGGGGGGGGGGGGTCAGAGATACCCAACATCCCCTAACCTTGAAGCATTGAAATGCACCAGCACCAGAGCCAGACGGAATCTTGGATTAAATATACGCCTTCTATCACCCAAATGACCAGTTCTAAGGTCATGTGGGATAAAGTCCAGAAGATGGGTGGGAAGTATATGTCCCTCTCATTATCAATCCTGGAGCACAATGGACAGGCAATTGCTAATCCATACGTAATTGCCAACACTTTCATCATCAGAGTCATTCTCCTCCATCTCTTTCTTGTATTTTTACCACCCCAAGTTTCTGGCCCAGAAGAGCAAGGCGGAATACTTTCCGCTCTCCTTCCACTCGAATGGCCTGGAGCCTTACAACAGGCCATTCATAGCGGAGGAGCTTCGCCTTGCTCTGCACTCTTCCCATGCATCCACCATTGGGCCAGACAGTGTGCATTATGCAACATCTTTCACCATTGAGTAAGAATCGGCTGCTCTGACTCTATAACCACATTTTCATCGAGGGGCAGTTTCTGGATTCCTGGTGGGAGGTTATCGTTTTGACCTTCCTGAAGCCAGGCAAAGATCCCTAGATTCCTTCTAATTATCATCCAAATGTGCTGATGAGCTGCATCTGCAAGGTGTTGGAAAGAATGGTAAATACCAAGCTGGCCTGGTATTTGGAACATCACAACCTTCTTTCCAACCTTCTTTCACAACCTGCTTTCGAAGGCA
This sequence comes from Ryuthela nishihirai, assembly GCA_038380435.1. NCBI lineage: Eukaryota > Metazoa > Arthropoda > Arachnida > Araneae > Heptathelidae > Ryuthela > Ryuthela nishihirai. The sequence goes on along the minus strand of JAWZYU010001132.1, from coordinate 12,227 downwards.
ACATTCTACATTAGACCACCTGCTCTGCCTTGAATCAGTGATCAGGAATTCATTTTTACATCGAGAGCATCTGGTGTCCATTTTCATTGACATCGAAAAAGCATATGACACACACATAAGCACACACAGTGTGGGGATTCAGCATTCTTCGTAATCTCCATTGCTTTGGCTTGAGAGGTCACATGCTGAACTTCATCACAAATTTTTTATCCCCTCATACCTTTCAAGTTCTTGTTGGCAATGCTCTGTTGTGGCCTTGCCTCCAAGAACAGGGGGGTGCCACAAGGCTTCATCCTGAGTGTTATGCTTTTCGATGTCAAGATTAGTTCCATTACACAGCAATTTCCTCCTACTGTAGGCAATGCCTTCTTTGTTGATGACTTTAGCATCTTTTGCTCTTCGTCCAGCATGATGGTCATTGAATGACAACTGTAAACTGCCCTGAACTATCTCTCAGTTTTGGTGACAGCCAATAGGTTTTGGTTCTCCCTACACAAGACAGCTTGCATGCACTTTTGCTGCAAGCGTAATCTTCATCTGAATCCCAAGCTGCAGCTCAGGGGTAACATCATTACAATTGTGGCTGAGACCAAGTTTCTCAGTCTCATTATTGACTGGAAATTGACCTTCTTACCACAGATCCAACATCTCAGGTCCAAGTGCATACAGGCATTGAATGTCCTCAAGGCCTGTCCTCTCTCTCTTGGGGGGCGAACCGTTGTTCTTTGCTCCTCCTCTACCATGCACATGTCTGGTCGAAACTGGACTACGGATCCCAGGTGTGACTCTGCCCAGGATTCGGTGGTGAAGGTGCTAGACCTCCTCCACCATCAAGCCCTCCATGTTTTCATGGAGGCCTTCCACATTTCACTCGTCCAGAGTCTTTACGTTGAGACCAATGAACCTCTGTTATCTATCTGCTGTCAGCAGTTGTCCCTGCAGTATGTTGCAAAATTGCAATCTCTGCCTGGCCATCCCACTTGGGACTGCATTTTCAGTCCCCAGTGGGAAATGTTATACCAGAATAGGCTGACTGCCATTCGTCCTTTCAGTTTGCATGTCCGAGGTTACCTATAAGACATTAACCCCAGTCTCAATAGCATCACACAGCTCGCTGTTTCCCCTTTGTGTGATTTTTTCTTTGCAGGATGGGGAAGGCCTTTACACCCGACTGTGTGTATCAGCAACTTTTTGCCAGCCATCATGCTGAGCACCCAGACTTCTTGCATGTCTTTACAGATGGCTCGAAGTCCGGCACATGAGTGAGATCAGCCATAGTCTGCTGTGATGTAATCATTGCAGACCAGATTCCACAGCAGTGTTCCATCTTCACTGCAGAGTTGCGCTCTATCAGCATTGTCTTGGACCGCAAAGCGACTAAGCGTCATCGTTGGTGTGTCCTCTACACCGACTCACTTAGCTCATTATAGGCTTTGATCTCATGAGGCATTAGCCTCACACTGTTCTCTCCAAGATCCACCAGCAGCTCCATCGTCTGGCAGCCATTACTACAATTTTCTTCTATTGGGTTCCCGGTAATGTTGGGATCAGGGGCAATGACTTGGCAGACACTGCTGCCAAATCAACCACGCCCCTGTCCGACTCTCCACTGCCGATTCCATATGTGGACTTCCAGCAGCGTTTTTCCATCAAGCTCCAGGCACAGTGGCAGAGATCTTGGTCTGAACAGGTTGGTAACAAGCTTTTTGAGATCAAACCCATTGTCAAACCATGCCTACCACCCTCCCCTGAGAGGGAACCACCTTGTCATGGTGGGGGGGCTGAGGGCCGTGTGAAGTTGAGGGCTCCGCTGACTGGTATTGGGGAGTATCTGGTCGGACGGAGACCCGATGGAATGGCTGGGCCTTGGTGAAGTTGAGGGCCCCGCTGACAGGTGTTAGGGGGCACCTAGGTTGGACGGGGCCCCGGCGGAGGGGCCTGGTAAAGCCTGACTAAGAGTTCCCACCACGGGAGCCGAGGCAATTTAGATCTATATATCTTTGTTTGTGGCTAACCGGGGCGCAGATTAAATTTAGGTTTTGACCAATGGATGAACTTTACTTCTATAGTACTGTTCGCCATAGGTAGTCGTCAGGCGAGCTGCATCTATATGGTGTTGTCTTGCCCTCGATGTAGGTAGTGGAGATTTTGGCATTATCCTTATAGATGTAGTGCTCTCCATTTATAGCAGAGCATCTGGGTTTTGGCTTCATTACTAATTTCCTGTCAAACCATGGCAGTCTTGTTCTTGTAGGAATTGCAAGGAGCAAGTTGTACTTGCTTGGCTCCACTTAGGCCATTCATATATTACACATTCATTTCTTCTGAGGGTGGACAAGGAACCTAAGTGCGAGCTTTATGACACTGTTTTAACAATTAAATGCATTTTAATCGATTGCCTAGCTTTTATCCTTGACAAACATTTGTTTTATATCTATCATGATTTTAGGTCCGAGCCCCTTACACTCAGACATCTTTTATCTGATGATTCACTTTTAACTGCAGTCTTTTTATGCTTTACAGGTTATTTTACTTGTATTTAACATTTTACTCTTCTTTTTTAGACTTGTTGCTATTATGGGTCCTATACACCCATTGTTGATTTTTCTGTTTTACACTTGTTTCTGCACTTTTCTTTCTTGTTTTGTCTTGTATAGTTTCATTTTCTTTCCCCTTTTGTGTGTTGTTTTTAAATTTTGGTTGCAGGTTATATGATTTTTATCCTTTTTACCTTTTTTTCTATGTTGTATGTTTGGCACAATATGACCTCAGTTGCCATTATGCCACTAAACCCCAACTAACCAACCAGCAGTTGTCCCTACAATATGCATCTAAATTGTGATCTCTGCTAGGCCATCCTACTTGGGACTGCATTTTCAATTCTCAGTGAGAAATACTTAATCATAATCATCCAGCTGTCATCTGTCCTTTCAGTTTATGTATTCAAGGCTACTTCAGAAACCTTAACATCAGTCTTAATAGCATTGCCCAGTTGGCACCTGAACAACTTCTACTGTGTCTCACTGTTTCCCTCTCCTGTGATTTTTCCCTATGCAGAATGCAAAACCCTTTATACCGAACCCTATTTTGCTAATCTATAGTTATGCATACAAGCAATATGGCTGAACCAATGGAGTCTCTCTCTGCACAATGGGGCGGGGGTGGCTCAGTCGGTAGCCCGCCAGGCTCGTAATCTGTAGTTCCCAGGTTTGAGTCCCAGCTGGGTCAGCGTTGAGATTTATCTCCACAAAATTCCCCGCCTTGCCCACGGTCAGTAGGGGACATCGATGGGCTTGGAAAGGCCGCCGTCCGTCGGATGGGATGTTAAGCCGTGGCCCCGTGTGCGGGAGAGAGACATACCCTGTGCACATTAAAGAACACGCTGGATGGCCTTGACGGGGGGCTACCATCTGTCTCCCAACAGCTGTTCCAGTGGGTCCCCTCCCCCAACCTTCTCTGAGCCTTTGGGGTCCTTGTGGCCTGGCCATTTAGCCCATGGTGTGCAAAAAAAGTGCCGCTCAGAGGTAAAACAACCCAACCCAACTCTCTCTGCACAATATGCTGCTTAAAGGAGGTTGCAAACTCCTTTGTCTAACCTCATCATTAGTTGCAAAGTTGAACCACCTAATGCCCAAGATACTGCATAAGCATCTGGAATCAAAAGCATCTAGTTTCCTGTTATCTTGTTTACAAAATGTCCAAGTTTCTCTACCATAACTAACCCTAGAAAGAACCAAACTATTATACAGTCTAATCTTAGTCTTTAGGTGTATACGCCTATTTCTCCACACTCTCCATAGATTCTTAAAAGTCCCGGCAGAAACCTATTCGGCAGAAACCTATTCATCTGTTAATCTCATGCCACACATCACCATTATCTGTTACATAGCTCCCAAGATAATTAATAACACCTGCTCAAGACTGTAATCATTCAGATTAACTGAATCACAGCCTGCCTGACCAATTTTCATCACTTTAGTTTTCTCTCTGTTTATAACCAAACCTACTCTACTACCATTTTCATCAACAGCTCGAATGAAAGAGTTCATCTCATCAACACCATTTGCCAAAAGGGCTAAATCATCAGCATAATCTAAATCAGAAATTTTAGTATCTCCAGACCATTTAAGGCCAAAATCTTTCCCTTGAAGTGAATTTCGCATAACATAATCAATATCCACGCTTAAGAGAAAAGGAGGCAAAATGCACCCTTGTTGAACACCAGAAGTAATGCTAAACCAATTGCTACAAGCCTTACCAACTCTCACACACGACTCAGTGTTATTATAGAGAGCTTTCATTATGTTAACTAACTTGTCTGGCATGAAATGCGATCTCACAATCAACCACAAATTATGACGATCAACAGAGTCAAAAGCCTTTTCGAAATCTCAAAACTAGCAACCAAAGGTTTCTGAAACTCTAAACATTTCTCAAGAATCTGTCTAAGGGAAAATATCTGATCTATACATCCCCTACCACTTATGAATCCACATTGCTCATCATGCAATTGCCTGTCAACCAGATTCTTAATTCTATTAAGCACAATCATGCAAAGAACTTTCCCTGGAACAGAGAGTAAGATGATACCCCTATAGTTATCACAAGAACTGCGATCACCTTTTTTGAAAATAGGGATAATAATAGCTCTGGTAAAATCCTTAGTAACCTTAGGTAAAATCCCTAATTTATATATATATATATCCTTAAGTGTTGTGCTTAGGTTAAAAAATTTACCTTTAATACTGAAGCTCTGAAAGACCCAGTTATTACTAAAGCTTACCATGATAGGTTACTTAGTCATTATGACAATCATGGTTTGCTTACTACTGAAGTTGAGGAAAAATGGGACCATTTTAAACAGGCGTTTTTGGAAACTAACAGTACTCTTTTAGGAAAGAAAGGAGTGGTGGAGGCATAATTATTTGAGTGATAAAGCATTTGGGCTTATTTCAGAAAGAAAGAACTGCAGGAATGTCCTTAATCAATTCTCTACTAATCCTAATAGAATGCATTACAGAGACCTTAATAAATGTGTAAAGGTTCAGTTAGCTGCTGATAAGAATCTTTGGCTTGGTGGCTTGGCTGACAAACCCAATGAAGCAGTTAGATAGCACAACAGCAGAGAGCTGTACCAGATAGTTAATGTTTTGTGTGGTAGAAAATGGACAGGTATACAGGGATTGAAGGATAAACAAGGTAAGGTTATAGAAGTTGAGGATTCTGTCATGGCTAGGTGGGCTGACCATTTCAGTGATGTTCTAAACAATGCGGTTAGTTCTACTCCCATTGTTTGCAATGATGATAAATGTATTGGGGGCTTTAATGTTGGCTCTATAACACAATCTGAAGTTATTTTGGCTATTTCTAAACTTAAACTACATAAATCCTCAGGGGTAGATGAAATTACTACTGAAATGCTCAGAGCTGGGAATGTTTCGGTTACCACTTGGATGACTGAAATTGTGAATAACTTTTATGATAAAGGCATGGTTCCTAAAGATTTTACCAAAGCTATTATTATCCCTATTTTCAAAAAAGGTGATCGCAGTTCTTGTGATAACTATAGGGGTATCAGCCTACTCTCTGTTCCAGGTAAAGTTCTTTCCACGATTGTGCTTAATAGAATTAAGAATCTGGTTGACAGTCAATTGCGTGATGAACAATGTGGATTCAGAAGTGGTAGGGGATGTGTGGATCAGATATTTTCACTTAGGCAGATTCTTCAGAAGCGTTTAGAGTTTCAGAAACCTTTGGTTGCTAGCTTTGTTGATTTCAAAAAGGCTTTCGACTCTGTTGATCATCATAATTTCTGGTTGATTGTGAGATCATATGGCATATCAGACAAGTTAGTTAACGTAATGAAACTCTCTATAATAACACTGAGTCATGTGTAAGAGTTAGTAAGGCTTGTAGCAATTGGTTTAGCATTACTTCTGGTGTTCGACAAGGGTGCGTTTTGTCTCCTTTTCTCTTTAGTTTGGTTATTGATTATGCTATGTGGAATTTACTGCAAGGGAAAGATTCTGGCCTTCAATGGTCTGGAGATACGAAAATTTCTGATTTAGATTATGCTGATAATTTAGCTTTTTTCTCAAATGATGTTGATGAGATGAACTCTTTCAATCATGCTGTTGATGAAACTGGTAGTAGAGTGGGTTTGGTTATAAATGTAGAGAAAACTAAAATGATGAAAATTGGTCAGGTAGGCTGTGATCAGTTAATCTGAATGGTTGCTGTCTTGAGCAGATGTCATAGTTTAATTTTCTTGGGAGCTATGTAACAGATGCTGATGATGTGCAGCATGAGATTAACAGATGAATAGGAATTGCTGCCAGGACTTTTAAGAATGTATGGAGAGTGTGGAGAAATAGGCACCTGAAAACTAATATTAGATTGTATAATAGTTTGGTTATCTCTAGAGATAGTTATGGTAGTGAAACTTGGACGCTTTGTAAACACAATAATAGGAAACTAGGTGCTTTTGATTCTAGATACTTATGCAGTATCTAGGGCATTAGGTGGTTCAACTTTGTAACTAATGATGAGGTTAGGCAAAGGAATCGGCAAACTCCTTTAAGCAGCATATTGTGCAGAGGTGCTGGTTTGGTTATTAGGGTTTACTGGGTTAACCCAGACTGCTGGGTTAACCAGACTACTGGGTTAACCCAGACTGCTGGTTTGGTTATGTTGCCGTATGGATAATTATAGATTGGTGAATAGTTTTATGAACAGTGTGCTTGAAGGCCTCAGAAAGAGGGGGAGACATAGGATGCAGTAGGCAGACAATGTCAAACAGGACCTTGTTAGAATTGGTGTGCAGTGGTCCAATGCAGCAGATGTAACTCAGGGCAGATATGCTTGGAAAACTAAATTGCACAGTCTGGTTAGACCTCCGTAGCCCATGGCTGCTTGAGGATGATGATGATGATGACATCACGCTATATAGCATTATTAATGATTTAAATAATAATTCACAATCTCAGCATTACCTGTAGATGTTTAAACATCAATAATTCAATAAATGTTTTTGTGGAAAATTTTTTGCCAACATACGGGATTCGAACCCACATCTCTCCAGAAACATACCAGAGTATTCTAACTTGTTGAACTAATGCTGGCTCAGTCTTCTTTCCACTAGTAATGCTATCATTCTTCCCATGAAGTTTTAGCACCTCCTTTTCATGGTCTTGAGATGGTATAAATAACACCCAGGTCATGAGATAGTATAAATAACACCTGATATGAGATTTGTTAATCAGTGTTATTCTTGTTCTTCAGATGGGAAAGGCACCGGACTTAAGTGAGTTTGAGAAAGACCAAATTGTAATGACCAGATGACTGGGTCAGAGCATTTCCAAGATATCAAGGCTTATGAGGTTCTCATGATCAGCCATGGTTAGTACTTTCAAACACTGTTCTGAGGAGGAAAACCACAAACCGCTGGCAATGTGTGGGCCAACCATGGCTCATTGATGCTAGAGGTGAGTGATGGCTATTCCGTGTGGTACAAGTCAACAGAAAGGATACTGTGGTGCAACTCACCCATAATTTGAATGCTGGTGACAGGAGTAACATGTCACAACACACAGTACATCAAACCCTGCTGAAAATGGAACTGCATAGCTGCAGGTTGCTCTGAGTGCCCATGCTTACCTCAGTTCACTGTCAAAAGCACCTACAATGGACTCATGAGCATCAAAACTGGATCTTTAATGATTGGAAGAAGGTGGTCTGGTCTGATGAATCTCATTTCCTCTTGCACCATGTGGACAGCCAGGTACGTATGTGTCGTTTACCTGGGGAAGTATTGGCACCAGGATGCATCGTGGGACAAAAACAAGCCAGTGGAGGAAATGTAATGCGTTGGGCAATGTTCTGCTGGGAAACCCTCTGTCCAGTCATTCATGTGCAGGAAACTATTCTGTCTACCACCTATCTAAACATTGCAGACCAGGTACATCCTTTCATGGCAACAGTATATCCCTCTAGTAGTACCTTCTTTCAGCAGGATAATGTGCCATGCCACACTGCCTGGATTGTTCAAGAATGGTTCGTGGAACATAGGAAGCCTTCCAGGTATTACCCTGGCCTCCAAATTCCTCAGACATCAATCCAATCGATCATCTGTGGTTTGTGTTGAAACAGCATATCTGATCTGCAGTAACTCAACCACATAACTCACAAGAGTTAAAGGATCTGCTGGTAACGTGTTGGTGCCAAATGTCAAAAGACACCTTTAGAAATCTTGTATCATCCATGCTTGCCAAGTAAGAACTGTTTTGGTGGCATGTGGAGGACCAACATCACATTTGGCAGGTGGTCATAATGTTTTGGCTCTTCAGTGTACATATACTGATTTGACAATACATACAGGCCATGGGTTAGCTGAGTCAGTAAAGCACAAGGCTCATGATCTGCATTTCCAAAGTTTGAACTCCAATTGTGTCAGCATTGTGATTTATCTGTGCTAACCCCTCACCCTGCCATCAGTCCCAAAGGGAGCACCAATAGGCACCAATAGGCAGGATAATGTGCCATGCCACACTGCCTGGATTGTTCAAGAATGGTTCGTGGAACATAGGAAGCCTTCCAGGTATTACCCTGGCCTCCAAATTCCTCAGACACCAATCCAATCGATCATCTGTGGTTTGTGTTGAAACAGCATATCTGATCTGCAGTAACTCAACCACATAACTCACAAGAGTTAAAGGATCTGCTGGTAACGTGTTGGTGCCAAATGTCAAAAGACACCTTTAGAAATCTTGTATCATCCATGCTTGCCAAGTAAGAACTGTTTTGGTGGCATGTGGAGGACCAACATCACATTTGGCAGGTGGTCATAATGTTTTGGCTCTTCAGTGTACATATACTGATTTGACAATACATACAGGCCATGGGTTAGCTGAGTCAGTAAAGCACAAGGCTCATGATCTGCATTTCCAAAGTTTGAACTCCAATTGTGTCAGCATTGTGATTTATCTGTGCTAACCCCTCACCCTGCCATCAGTCCCAAAGGGAGCACCAATAGGCCTGAAAAGACTATCATCCTTGGGATGGGATTATTCTGTTTGATTAAGTTGTGGCCCCGTGTGCAATAGAGTCATAATCTGTTCATGTCAAAGAACGTGCTAGATAGCCTTGATGGGTACAGATAAATATAGCTACATAAAAATGTAATACTCTCATAGGCTGCATGATGGTTGATATCAGATACTACAAGACACTTTTAGAAATCTTGTAGCATCCATGCCTCACCGGGAAGAGCTGTTTTGGCAGCACATGGAGGACCAACATCATATTAGGCAGGTGGTCATAATGTTTTGGTGTATATTATAATATTATAATTATAATAGTACAGTTATTATAATTATAATAGTATAATTACTATTATAATAGTACAGAACCAAAAATTCCATTTGTTTCGGAATGTAAAATAAGGGGGGGAAAATAAATATCCTCAGAAGCTAAGCCTTTTTGGAATTGAATCTCTAAGAAGTTTTCACAACTGTACATCAAGACAGAGGAATACACCTGCAAGATTCATCACCTTTTTGTTCTTTGAATTAACTTTAATATTTTAAAATAATTTTATGATTATTTTCAAAAATTTGGAATGGATTTGTTAACAGAAAATTTTATAAGTCATATCTACCCAGATGAAGAATTAAAAAAAAATAGTAAAGTATTAATAAGCAGAAACTTACAAATAGTTTTTAGAAGCCTGTAACTGTATTACATGAAATGGCCCAAATTTGACCAGCCCACTGGGATATTGCCCTTGTTGATTAGAGTGGGGGGCCAGAGTATGTATTGTGAGGCATAGATCTACAGAAGTGAATAGATGAACTACTGCATTTATGGGGAACAATCTCTGATCAGTAGCATGGGACTGCACGTGCTGCATGATACAATACCCACTTCAGTAGCAGTTGAGGCAAATTTTTCATGTACTTCTATCTCAACTAACCTACGAAACACTTCATATACTGACTCTTCCACAAACTAAACCATAAATTTCTCCTTCACCACCAACTCTCCACTCCATTCTACTAGCTCTCCATTCACAACTCTTACTCCTTAGCCCCACACTGGCTTAAGTCAAATGTGGCACGTCTATCATCACAGCTGTGAGCCTTTTGCATATGAGATCATGTATCAGACACAAGTGGTTGTGACCTTGACACCATCAGTTAGTTGCCATCAGTCAAAAATAATTGCCCAATCGACAATTGCTAACAGATGGTGATGGTTCAAAGAAAATGAAAGGCTCCAAAATAATAATTGTAATGTAAGTAAATTAAACTGATTTGGGAATGTAAAAGTGAATGGTGAACCATCTCTCTCCTAACATCTGTCCAGTGGGTCCCTTTCCCCAACTTTTTTTTAGCCCTTGGGGCCCTTGTGGTCTGGCCATTTAGCCCATTGTGTAAAAAAAGTGTCACTTAAAAGTAAAAAAAACCAGCCTTGACTTTGTTCTTTCTAAGATTCATCAGCAGCTTCACCATCTTCCTACCACTTCTGTTGTCCAGTTTTTTGTGGCTCTGGCATGCCATCATAAAGAGCAGTGACATGGCAGATGCTACTGCCAGATTCACCTAGTCCTTGTCCAGCACTCCACTGCTGATTCCATATTAATTTCTTACAGTACTTTTTCATAGTACTCAGAGCACAGTGGCAGCAATCTTGGTAAGAATAGATTAACAATAAATTATTTCACATTTAGCCTGTTGATCAAATTAAACCATGGCAGTCCTTTTCACAGGAATTACAAGGGGGAAGCTGTACTTATTCATCTCTGACTACATCATGGATTTCTAAAAATTTCTTCTAACCTTTATGTCAGTTTTGTGACACCATTTTATCTCTTCATCATATTTTAATTGGTTATTTGACTTTTAATAATTTATTTCTCATCATTTACTGTATGATCCCCTTAAAACACCTTTTATATGATCAATCATTTTTAAATACTTATGTTGGCTTTTTTTAATTTCTCGGTTATTTTAATTGCATATAATATTTTAGTTATGTGTTTCACATTATATCTTTGTTGATTGTTGTTTATCTTTATAGAAGTTCTTTACACACAGTTGATTTTCGTCCATATTTTTGTTATATTGTAGGTTATTTTATATCCTTTGTCTTTTGCTAATAAATATTTGCTAATTGAAACTTCTTACATTTTAAGCTGGAAGTGTAGAAAGGATCAATGCCACTTGTGAAGGTCTCTGTTGTTGGTTGGCTCACCTAATTTTTCTAACAGCTTGTTGACACTTGAGTTGTTGGTAATGTCCATTGTTGAAGATTAGCTGTTGATTTCACATTGGATACCAATTCATCGTGTTGTACTTGTTGTTGCGATATGGCTTTAATTTGTCATGGTTGCATCTTTGTTTTCTTTCCTGCTTTTTGTGATTGCACTAAAAGCATGTTCAATTGGCTTGAAATTTGGAAAACTCAACCTTCTCAACACTTAAAAGAACATGTAAATGTTTTAATTAGGAGGGAGGAATAGTGAAGATTAATCTAGGAACAATTGGGATTCAAACCTGGAAACATCAGACTATGAACCTGCTGCACTACCAACTGAGCCAACTCTTGTCCATCAGTAAAGATAAATATTAGAATGTTAATATTAGTCCAAAATAGTTAAGTATTCATAACCATATCAAATAAGATAAGTGATTAAGTACTTGAGAACTATACCCACACAACCATCATATCCACAAAGCATGCAGAAGATATCTAAGATAACATATTGATATTGTTTTGTCACCTTAGATATCTTCTGGATACTTTATGGATGTCAGTGGTTATGTGGGTACATATTAACTATTAAAACAATTAACCTAAAGTAGAATATGTAACTAGATAGTTGTAGCGCACTAAAATGCACTAAATTGTGACTGTCTTTAAAGCAATTAATGTTAAGGTTTGTAATGCTTACTTATCTGAAAAGATACTCTAAATACATTAGGTAAAGGCTGCAACAGGAGAAGAAATATCTGCAGAAGAACTTGGAGGAGCAGATATGCATTGCAGGTTATAGATTTTTGTTTTTGTTTATGAATAATAAATTAGTTAATTAGTATATGTAAGAAAAAATAGAAATTTTGTTATATAATAATATTGAAAGCTATTGTAATGTAAATATTTTGATCTAATACATTAATAGTGGAAACATTACTTGTTAAGATTCTTGAGGAAAAAAAAAAGAAAAAAAG